>VZTU01029985.1:0-31764 GCA_013400835.1 Zapornia atra | reverse complement strand
TGAAATGATCTTTTTCTCAGCAAGAAGCAATTTCTTTCTGACTCTCTCCTGAAATCTCAGTAGCTAATATGAGGGTGAAGTATATGTGTCACTAATCCTTTTTATGTTACCTGGGAAAGTAAATGGTTGCAATTAATGGGATACAGCAAATACAAGAAGGAATAAATCTTATCTGTGGACTGCTTGCCATACTTCTGAATATATGTAAGTTGCATTTTTTTCCTTTTAGCTTCTTACTTGGCTTAAATTTACCAGTAAAATCATGAGAACTTCAAAAATATATTTGGTGGAAATAATCTGTTGCATTTATTCAATAATAAGAAAATGGCTGGTGTGAAAGACATATTCAGCTGGAATAATTTGGTTATGATAACTTAAAGGAAATTGGAAAGCTTAATATAATGATTCTATTAAGATTTGTCAGGAAATTAACTACAAACTAGTGTTATGTTAAACTTGTTTCAGAAGTAGTCTTATGAAGTTTTTCTGTAAAATGTCACTGTAAAGTCCTTTGTACATATCACAAATGCAAGAAATTGTAAATTCTTCCATCACATTGAAACACTAAACTAATGGAGATCAACAGTGTTTCTTGTTTGGCATTATAGTATGAGGGCAGGTGGTTAGCTCACAGGAACTTGCTATTTTCGGTGGTACGGCAGCAAGGAAGAGAATAGAAAACAGTAGTGTCCCCCTGAGCTAAAATGATGTTAGAAGTACAGTAAAAAGTACAATATCCTGAATGGCAAACAAAACCTTTGTTTGCTTGTGTTACACAATGACTTGTCTCTCAGTAGAAGTGGAGCAATATGACATGAGGAGGACCATGGACATGAAAGAAAAACAAAACAGAGCAGTGACAGGACCACAGTACCTAAAATCTTACTGGAAGCAGCAGAAAATGTTTGAACGTTCCACTGTCAAAGAATTGTGTTGGCTCCAAAGTGTCCATGCCAATCTCTGTTAAGGGCACAGACCATCTCCAGAGTGTGTATTAATCCTGCATACTCCACAGAACTGCAGTGAACTGAAATGACAAAATAATCAGTGGGAGCCACCAGAACTAATGTTGAATGAGGTAACAAATCAGAACATATACATATATACAAATTTTTCTTTGAAATGCAAGAAAATAATGTGATGGTGTCCAAGGAATATACACAACTTCTGCAAAGACCTGAAAATACAAGTATTTTAACATTTTATTTGCAAGGTGCAGGTTGGGATCAAAGGTTAAAGCATATCCTTTAATGTAACACCTGACTTTCTGAAAATGAAATAGCTCATTAGTCAATGACTAATTCTGTGCTGGGATTTCAGAAAAATCTATGTAGCCTTCCTGGTCCCTCTGATCCTAGTCTGAGAGGAAACAAAATATTAGCTTTCAAACTAAAAGGAAATTTTCCCTCTTAAATGGAAATTGTTTTTTTTTTTTTTTGTGGGACATGCTATATTTAACAAAATTTTTAAAATTAACAAAAATAAGACTAAATTTCCAGATCACCAGTATATTAAATATACTCTACTATGTCCAATAGCTGTATCTACTCATGGTTAGAAGGTTTTTTTTTCTTTATTAGTCAGATGTAGAAGAAACACACAGCAGCACACACAATGACCTGTTGTGTCCTGTTCCACAGCATCACCTAATATCTACAACACTGAAAGTGCACTTCAACCTGATCCCAGAGGAAGCAAAAAATAAATTGCATTGCCAGTATCAGTTCCTCTTTCATGCAAAGGTACCTTGGAGGCTTTATGAATGAGTGATAAGCCAAGGTTTAGTATGGTTCTGCAAAATTTTCCTGCAAGATCAATGTCATTAAAAATTGCTATATGCAGTGCTAATTTCAAAGTCTTACTGCTTCATGTTTATGGTATATACACTCTTTCTTGGAGGTGATCTGATTTCCTAATTTATCTGTAGTGTCTTTACTCTCTTTGCAACCAATGACGGTCATTATTAAATAAGTATGGCCTTTCAGAAAATAGACTGGTTTTGTTTCATTCAAAAATTTTCTTTTTCCTAGTCTTGCTAGAGTTGATGAACTTTGGAAAACATATGTTTTGATTTATGACTGATCACCATCTTTCTTCAATACAGCTTCTGGTGCTTCTCTTGTACTGCCTTTAGAGCTTTTTATCCATGAACTGCCTTTGGTATCATGGAAGGAAATGCATCAGTGAAATAAATCCATGGCAACACCAGTCAAATATGAGAAATAACAGGATGAAAAGTGCTTAAAAAAAAATCATACCTAAGAACAGTTTCCACAGGCTGCTTCTGGAAGTCTGCCTCAATGGCTTACTGCTTTATTAGAAAATCTCAACAAATGGATTAGCCTTTGGATGCTACTCATAAGGTTTTTTAAAATAAAATTTTAATAAAATCTCAAAGAGTTAAAGCAAGGGAGAGTGCACAAGTGAAAATCAATACTAGAGATGCATATGATACATTGAACTGCCAACATTTTGAGCACTTGCCTGTTAGAAGAATATGAAATAATCATCGTGGACAATCCTATCCGTACTTCTATTTGCCTATCTATTTCTTACTTGTCTCACATATTGCAGACTTTAAAGAGGAAACATCCATATTGTTTGCCTGCTGTGTTTAACTCACATGTACAGTCCTTACTGTGTGCATAATTTAGAGAAGATACAGGGTTGAAAATATAACTGTATCCATATATTCTGCACTGGTACCCCATAGCTTTTCATCAGAAGTGATAGACATTTCTAAAAACAATATGCTGTTTATTTCTTCATTTCTGTAGTTCATACACTTATCTGAAAATGCAGAACAAGTTACAATCATTTTGATATACAGAACTTATCATTTCTTGTGAGAGTTTTCATCTGTTCTCACTGTCTCTAGTGTGACACTGAACAAAGAATGACAGCAAGATTAGTTTTATATGAAATTCAGGGTATTTTTCACTGAATGACAGCTATGAAGTGCACAATTTGCAAGATAAAATAACAAAAATGTGATTATTTCAAATGCCAGACTGGTGGTACTTTATAAATTATTGCCTAAAGCATTGAAAGTTTAGGAGAGATGCCTTGAAAGCATGTTCAAGAGATAGTTTCAAATGATGATGTTTCAGAACCTATTTCTTCACATAAGAAAAATGAACTGTTACTTCAAGAAGCAGACCACATATAAAACCAGAAAAGAGAGAAACACAAACACTGCCAACAACAAAATAAATATTACAGGTGAAAGAAAGGGACTACTTGTTTCCTCAGAAAGTTAGAATAATGCAGTGCATTTTATATTTAGGTACATTGCTTTGCCAGGAAAATGTAAATGAGGCTGTGCAGGCAATGCGCTCACAGAGAAAAAATAACCACACCATGCTTTCTGGTTGTTTTACATACAGAACGGTGATAGGCATACATAAAGCTATTGTGTGGCACTATGACATCCTCAAGGTTGTTTTTCTTCTCGAAAGAGCCATCCTCATGATCCCCAGGTACTAAGCCTCTTTACAACACATCAGGGTCTGCTTTCAGGAGCAAAGAGGACGAGCTGTTTGTAGGCAGAAGGCCTCTTTTTAATGAATCCCGTGTGTCCATTTAAGGACAGCAATACTGTCCTATGCAGGTGCTTACACATTTCCCACGACTGGATCCTACTATATACCTTTTAGCACCAAGGCACCTGACACAGCTCGTGACCTGTGTTTGATGAGCTTGTGCTTGAAAGGCTGGCTTTCCCTAAGTGGCGCTAATGACAGCAGAATGTTTTTTGTGGTAGGAAAATGTCTCTGGAACTATTTCCCATCTGCAAGGATTTCCCACAGATATGAAGTCAAGGATCAAAGCAAGGCCTTTTCTGGAGAGAAGGAGTTTAATGTCAGCTTTCAAGCCTGGTACGGGAGGGTTGAGCTGCCAGCTGCCGGGGCCAAAGGCCTACTATGCTACTGATGCAAATGAGACTCATAGCACGCTGGTGTGGGGCAGCAGCATAACTCATCCAAAAAATGTTTGCACAATGCGGGACTTGCAACATACCCTGACCCAGGATGTAAATGTTACTGTTTATACCATAAAGTGACAGTAACGGGTAGATCATGGGTTTTGTTTCTTTTTGGTAGACTGTGAAATTTCCAGTAGGTAAAGCCCCTTCAATTGTATGGGAGGGAATGTGTGTTTATGAAGTTAATTTTACGATAAATGAGCTCATAGTCGGTTGGAGACACTGAACTGAAGAGACTGGTATCAGGTAATTTTTAGGATCCACAATATCGTCACTCATATCTATTTTCCACTGAAAGCTGAATTTAATCCCAGTCAGATAAGTAATACACAGCCAGCACTACAAATGTTGCATTGTCTTTTCCAAAACTGAGTCAGCCTCTCAGAAAGAAAGAAAGACAAAAAGGAAGTTGACTGACAGACCAGGCATCCCTGTTTTCTATTCAGATACAAAGTGCAAATAGCATTGTGCTGACATGTATAGAGATCAAAGCGTTCAGTCAACCAGATCTTTGCTGAGCAATTAAATAAGTCCGTGGAGGTACTATTTCTGCACCAATAAAAAGTGGAAAGTCTCCTGCATTAATGCAAAACAAATCATCCAACATTCTGTGTGTCATGGTGCAGCCCCAGACACCCCAGCCAGCAGCTAAAGCACCACACAGGCGCTTGTTCACCCCTCCCCCTAAAGGGGATGGGGAGAAGAATGGAAAAAAATCTTGTGGGTTGAGATTAAGACAGTTCAATAAGATAACAAAAGAAGATAACAGCAACAACAAAAACAACAGTACTGATACTAATACTATATCAAAAAACAAGTGACGCACAAATGCAATCACTCACCACAATAGAAGGGAAAAAAAAACCCAACCCAACAGCAACTTGATGTCCAAGCTGTTTCTGAGCAGTGAATCTGTCTCCCGGCTACCTTCCCTGTTATATTCACAGCATGATGTTATATGATATGGAATATCCCTTTTGACAGTGTGGGTCAGCTGTGCTCTCCCAGCTTCTTGTCCACTTAGAAGGGCTTCAGAAGCTGCAAAATCCTTGACTTAGTGTAGACATATCAACTACCTAGAAAAACCTAAAAACATCAGCATGTTATCAACATTGTTCTCATACTAAATACAAAACACAGCACTGTGCCAAGTACTAGAAAAGAATTATCTCAGCCAAAACCAAGAAGCTCCAAAAATCAATAGTCAGAATATCCTAGAAAGAATTGCAGGCTGTTGACATTTTGTACATGATAATTTTGTTTAAAATGCTGCTGAACCTAATGAATATTTTAATCACAATGAAATAACTACATTATCTTCTGCTATAGTTATAGTCCTTCTTTATCAAAGTTATGGCAGCTAGTGACAGTACTGGCTGACAAGAATTCCAGGACATGGGCAAAAGTGGATCCATGTAAAGCTGAAAAACTTCAGGAAGATACTTCTCTGTAGGTAAGGACCAAGTTTAATCAGCTTATGCAAGTGAGCCCTTAGAGACCTACAAGAAAAGATGAGTTAAGAAATACCAGAAGCTGGTGATTGCTTTCTATTTGAGTCTCCATTACCATTTCAATATATGTGGTTCTGGCAACAAGTCCCCATCTGTGTGCTCAGAAGCTGCTTTACAAAATACCATCTACGAGGAGAAGTTTAAGAGGTTCGTCAATTGCAGTATGCATTGTTCAAACCATTTAAATACAATGATGTCATTATCTTTTTGACCAAGGTGCTCATGGGTGGAATACTGATGATATATTCTAATTATTACCATTTAAGAATTTGTGAACTGTGTAAGAACTTTAATCTGTATTTCATCATCAGTGTCTGAAGAAGGCACTTGGTTTCATGGAAAGTATGTCTAAAGAAACACAGCTGGTAAGTCATCCTTAAATGTAATGGCAGCAATATTGAGACACTCAGATCATTTATTGTTATTCAGAACTTCTGCCATGTGTCAATTTGGATTCACTTTTTGGGGATAATTTGGAATTTGACTTGGTTTTGGAAACATTCTTCCATTCTCCAAACTACTGGCTAAACAGCTAGCCTGAAACTGCAACCCAATTCGAACTGATCCCTGTATGTCCAATGTACAGAAACCAGGAAAGAAGTTATCAGTTTACATCAGCTCCACTCTGTAACACTGCTATCCACTTAACTTGCCCTCCAATCAGAAATGAGGAGAGAACCTAAGACTAAGGAATATCTCAAATTAAATATTACACTGTTGGTCTGGAGCTGAGCATAATTATCTTTCTTTGAAAATGCTCAAAAGATGGTGACTGGAAGTCCCCAGTGGGACAGAAAAACCTGGAAATGTCAAAAGTTGCCATAGGACAGAACTGATATTCCCTCACACACTACATATGCAAAAAGAAGTTTGTTAGTAGTTTATACAGGCCACATAATTTGGTTGTATGTTTTCTCTTTAATCTCTCTCAGACAGACTTAGCAGATTGCTCGAACAGGTAAAATGATGAGTCTTGTAGCCTGGTAACTTTTTGATGGAAATGTGTAGGTGAAATTGTGGGAGTGATTTGACTAGCAGGCTTTGTGTCAGTAATCGCTTGTCAATGTTAATGATATAGCTCTGGGTGGCTACACAGTTTCAACAAAGTCATGTTACTGGCAAAATTAGCTTAGTTGTATTTTTTCCCTCTCATAGGACTGTTTTGCATTAGCAGCATTTCTGTGGAGGGTGAGCTTAGGGTTTTATCAGCTTACTATGAAATCATCATCATTTCCTACTGACTAGACATCAAATTTTAGACACGTTAGGAGTGTCTTAACTAGAACCATAGCACTGAAGTGCAAATTAGGGGCACTGGATACTCCAGCACGTCAATTGGATTCCTCTGAATAATATTTCTGTTTGTAGCAGCATTTCAGTCTTTGAACACATGATTATTCTTAATGACACTTTAACCAGCAGGACCAAAAATCACTACACTGGCCTTTTCAAGATATTAGTATTTCATTTATATTTCATCAGTGGAATTTAATACAATTAAATTGTGGCATTATTTCCACACACTTAATGTATTCCGAGAAGTTTCTTTCAGTGATGAATGTATGTCCTTTGCATGACAACTTTCTTTCAATAGATATACATGATTGCATTCCATACTATTACATGCTATGGAATAGTATGTCTGCCCTTGTTAAATGTCCATGACTGTAGAGGTAATTTTAAAACTAAAATTTTAAAACTAAAAAAAAAAATATTTTAAAACTAAAAAAACCCTCTATATGCATGTTTAGTTTTAAAAGTACATAGCTATCTGAATAAAATGACTAAAAAAAAAAAAAAGAGGGAAGCAGAATGTCCTAAGTTAAGTGGATAACAAACAGATAAGAAAGGAGTGAAAAGAGGAAGAACTACAACAGCAGTTATTCAGTAAACAGTAGAAGGAAATACTTACCTCAGAGAATGCATATGCATGTAATCAACCATGCTTTTTCTTTGTATATACAAAATCAAACAACAGATGCACCACTTTGAAAAAACAAAATAAATGAAGGTGATGTGTCTCAAAAAGAATCCAGTGTAATGAAGATGTCTGGAAGATGTTTGCATTGGTAATAAATTGAATGGATAATCAATTTAGGGACCTACAGTCAGTCTGTGTGTGTCTATGTGTCTGTCTGCCTGCCTGCCCATTTATTTAGAACACAAACTTGTCAGGCCAGAGTGATCTATCCATAGCAGGCATTTATTAATTGACCTTGTCATAGCAGCCCATACTTTGACAAAGTAAACCAGTATCTTTTAACTACAGTATGCATCTCAGATCTGCAGGTACACTCAATACAGTCAAAGTCTAATGAATATGAATCTTAGGGACTGAAGGCTTTTCATCCTACCAGAACACATTTCTCCTTCAGAGCTCCAGTCCCTCCAGGGAGTCATCTAATGTAATTGTTTTTTGAATGGCTTCAGTGATTTTGCTTTAATGATAATGCCCAGTAGGCTGCTTCACACACTTCTAATCATTTCCATGAAAAGTTCTTCCTGGCATACCTTCAGAGCTTGGTTTTTGTTAGTTTCCTGTTATTTCTAGAAGGCAAAAAAATCAAACTTTCTGATTCTGTGTATGTCACTTCATGGATACTGTGTGACTCAGCATCGTACTTAAGGCTGATCAGCTATTGACCCTAGTTTAGTTTAGAAGCCAATCTAACATTATTTCCTAAGTGCCTGTACATGTCTATCTACAAATAAAGTGTGGCTAATGGCAGTTGTTGATTATTATTTACTACAGAATTCTTCAACAGATAGGAAAGTGTTTTCCACAGTGAAACTAGCCTTATTATTTATGAAGATCCATAAGCACTAAATTATTCTCACCATGAAGTTAACCCAAGTTTTTCTGTAAGAAACCATTATCTACTGAGAGTTAAGGACATACAGTTCTCCCTGAAACATCAAGGAGGCTACAAATTTAATAGGAAGGTCTAATTTCCAAATCACTAAATGCTCACCATCGGAAAAATAAACCTGGCTGTTACAACACCTTGCCTGCCACATCCAGTTCCTGCACTGGTATTTTCTGAGGAACTGGGAAGTGAGCAGAGAATGAATAGCTAAGAGCTGTGGTGAGAGTTACAACTTGGGCAAAGTGCCTGGTGCTGTAGCAGTGCCACAGAGCTGCTGTTACATTGAGGGAAAAGCACAAAATAGTGTTACAATGCTGTACTCAGAGAATTGGACTGAAGATAAAAATCCCCTAAAAACCAGTTTGAACCAGACTATAACTTACTTTTAAGTTATAGTTTAAAGTAAAAGTTAAAGTTAAGTTACCTGAACTAGAGTGAAACTTCATTGGACACAAACTGAAGCTAAACCGGCAGCATTTCTCCAGAATTCTAGTTCAGATAAAACAGTGATGGTCCCAAGGGCAGATGTTTTGGGATGTTTTATCTGTGTGCATATGCATTTCTGTACACATATAGATTCACCAGGGACTTGAAGGTGATTCTTCCTGCATTTCCCATCTGGCTTTTGTCCCTCATTCTCTGCTTCACAGCCCTGTCCACGTCCTCAGCCTAGGGCTGCAGTTTCTCTCCAGTTCATCAATCCTTAATAATAGACACAGGGAGAGGGGTGGGAGGAAATTCACTGGGCCAAATTCTGGTCAGTGTCTGCACTGAAGAGGATTGGAAAGTTTTAATTGTAGGACATTCCAATTGAACTAGTTTGGAGGAGGATAAAATTAATGAATGAGCTCACTAGCCATTGATTACATGAAATAAAAATAAATGGAGGCAAGTTCAGTTACATGCAAATCAGTACAAGAGCTGAACTCAAAAACAATCTCAGGTCTATGTTTAACTTAGCCTGCTGTATTGGGTAGTGCACAGTCCCAGGACTAGACACACAGATTTCCAAATACTGTTTTGGATTCACAAATCCTGACCTGATGAGGAGTGGATCAGAAGCTTCTTTCAACCCCATGACCTAATCACACAAACCAGGTCTGCTTTCTTTGGTGTCCTGGTTCTGTCCAGGCCAGGGTTAACCTCTCCAAGCAGCCAGCCCAGGTGAGCTGAGGCAGCCCAGGCTGTTTTCCACACCTGATGTCACTCCCCCATAAAAGGGGCTGGTCAGGGAGGAGTGTTCCTGTGCTGCTCTGGGACAATGTGAGTGTGACTGGGGTGTTAGGTCGGTCCTTGTGTCAATGCAGTGGTCAGTGTTTTCATCTGATTGGGTAGGTAAATTACTGTGTTATCACCGGTTGTAAGTCTCTTCCAACCAAAGTGGTCCTGTGATATTATATGAGCAATAGGGCTGGCACTATTGAATGACTGAAAAAGTTACTATACGTTGTTTATCTGTTTCAAGTTCTGTTATTTGTAACTAACTTTGTATGAAAGGAGTCCCCAGGGGAAAAAGAGTTTATTTAGAGAGATTTAAAAATGTAGCTGTCTGGAGAGTTCATATGATTTTAGGATTAGCTAAAAAGAAATTTAGAGGATCCATATTTGGATGAAACTACGGTGGTTTGCAGATAAATGTCCAAAGGCATTTCAGTTAGGCTCACTTCTCTTCTGCAGAGTACCTGCAGCTGTGCAGCAAAATTTTGTCATTTATGACCAGCTTGTGTAGAAAGAGCATAGAAACATACACTGCCAAAACTGTTGACATGTCGCTTAAGAAAAACTGTCTGCCAAGCAAAGGTTTGCATATATGTTCCTTTTGTCAACTCAGTGTTTAATATGCAAGAAATTAACTTGTTCTGCAATGCAAACCCCACTGAGAAGCTATGGGGTGTTTCAGTTGACTATCCAATAGTTGCATCTTTTCATTTACACTGACAAAACTGAAATATGTTTCATTCAGTAAAAAGCAGATACTTGTAGACTGTGATGCATCCAGAGAGCAAATCTTTTTGGCTAAGATAAAAGATGTTTCCATTGTGAACAGAGTTATCTTTATATATAGCTTGTCTGGAAGAAATAATCTTTTTGGAATAGAATGAAGTATTCTTTCAGTAATGGAGTAGCTTAAGGATAAGGAAATTATACTAGAATGAAGCTGAATGATGAAATGATGGCTAAGAACGTATAACTTGAGAATCATAGATAAGAAAATCTTAAACTTGACAAGCATTTTGATAAAAAAATTGCAAAGAATCAATTAGCAGACCTACAACGTGTGTTAAAATATCACAACCAAGTTTACAATGAGTAATCAAAATTACGATTAAATATAAAAAATATGCAGATAGTACTCAAGTTGTGGTCCAGTCCCCAACCAGCTTCCCTTAAGTTATACACTGAGCATGACATCATACGGTATGATGTCAGTTATCCTGGCTATGTCCCCTTCCTGCTTCTTGTGCACCCCAGACTTCTTGCTAGTGAGGCAGTATGAGAAGCTGCAAATTCCTTGCCTTGGTGTAAACACTGCAACAATCAAAATATCAGTGTGTTATCAACATTATTCTCATACTAAATCCAAAACACAGCACTGTACCATCTCCTAGGAAGAAAATTAACTCTATTCCAATCCAAACCAGGACAAGAAGTTTTGAATTCCTGACAAGTTTTCTTTTAAAACCTTGTTTTCCTTCTGACTGATATAAACAAATACAGATGTCTGGTATTTTACATCTGGTCTAAGTCCATGGATATCATCACAGTTAATTTTTTACTTCAAGATTTTACTAGAGAATGTTGCAATGAAAGCATAACTTGGAAAAGGAATTTTACTTAAAAGATAGTTATGAAAGAAGAATATAAATTATTTTTTTATATAATCTGTAGAATTTCCTGTTCAACAATGATCAATGCAATTTCTAACCCTTAAAAAACAATTCTGAACTCTCACCAAAAAGAATACATATCATCACTATTTCATTCTGTGGTTAAGCATAGAAGATCATGATCAGATAGCCCTAGTGTCAGTAACGGTCAGACTTCAAAAGGTTTACGTCAAAAAATCAGATTTATATAGTCCAGGAGCCTTTGGGATTTTACAAAAAAGATTATCCAGTGCGACTTTCTTTGATTCTATCTATCATAAGTAACTAGAAAATGATCAGAACCCTTCATATATCACCATCTGAACACTTTTCACATAGAGAAGAAAAGCCATTAAGAATTAAATCAGCTGATAGTGAATACAAGTGACCATAAAAAGAGATAAGCATTTTAAGTAAAAAAAAAAAGAAAAAGTGTCAACTAGTTAAATCTGCATAAATATAGATTAATCTGCATACATATGTGTCTATATACATTATTTTAAGGAGGTGAATTGTTCCACTGAAGATTTGCCCACTCACCTGTATGCTTGTATGTTTCACTGGATGGCACAAAGGAATGCCTTTAGCACAAACACGCTCATGAATTTGAGATGTCCATGATGCCAAAGGGAAGCAAGTCACGGTGTGGTTGGATCTTAGGATCAGAGAGATTAGAATACTACTATGGGTCTTTAAAGTCTTATATTAACTTCCTTGCTTTATTGAGGTACCTTCAATTTAAAAATCCTTGTGGAACTACATGCTAGAATTTGTTGCTGTAAAATGGAGATAGTAATATTTCCTTGTTATACATGGATGTAAAAAAGGAAAATGTATAAATACTGTAGGCTGTAAGACATACTAATACTATAGCAAGTGGGGCCACATAAATACACTTCTGGCTGGTTGGGGAAGCTGACCCAAAAGAGGCAGCAGAATTATTACTCTGTTGGGTACAATAGCTGAAATCATAAGCTTGCCCAAAACAGGAGAAATTGCATGCTTTTTTTTTCAGTACTACAGAGGAGATGAGTGCTATGTGTGAAATCCAGAATTTGACTGAAATTGAATTATTTATTGCAGATTCTTTACTATGTTGGTGGGATTGATAATACTTATTTCTCCTCTGATATAGCAGTTTCTCTCTACTTTCTCTTCTGCAAAGGCAGGTATTCGTGATTTCTTACTGATGATGGGAAATGTGTCTGTTTTGTTTCTAAGCTTTTTAACATGTGGTGTGTGAACTTTAAAGAAAAAAAATGTTGTCTAGTGTATATCTGATGTTTTGAAACTAAGAAAAATTAAGGAGTTCATTAAAAAAACCCCGAAAACTAATTGATTGCCTGGCTAGTATACACATACAGTTATATTTGCACATTTTAATGTCTCCAAGAGTTTGCACTCAAGTTTAAATATAAAAAATTTAAATGAGGAATAATAATAAATGTGCCATCCTGCTTACAATACCTAGGTTAAAATTTTATATAAAATTATAAAGGAAGCAGCAGTTTCCATAGACTTCAAGACTATTGAATTGGTATAATTCTAGCTTGCTCTGTTCTCTAATATGTCATTTTCTAATTATTCAACTCCTAATTCAGTTCTCATTCTGGCAGATGAGCTGAACATCTGGGAATACAAGAGATTTCTTTTTCTTGTAAACTTAACAAGCTGTCACTGAGAGCATACTGGTACTAGAAGGGTACAGGAGATAATTTATCTAAAGCAACAAAAAAAATCCATGTAGAATCTTATTCCATGGGCAAGACATTACATTATCTTGATAGTGATCGCAGACAGGAAATAAAGGCAGAAAATATACAATATAATTTGCAATGGTCTGTTTGCATGCAACTGTATAAGCATCAATCAACCATGCAGTGAAATGGTGTATAAAAGGAGTTACAGTGTACTCAATTAGAAACCATCCAAAGGGAATAAGGCTCAAATTCACAAGGGGATTGCATGTGGCAGCACCTAACCTTTAGGTATTGGACAGGACCCATCAGTGAATGGGGCATATCACTCCCCTTTTTCTGGCAGTTTATAATACGGTGGGGAGTCTTCAGCACGTCACCTCCTCCTCTGATGATATTCTCAAATCTTTGCCTTCTGACAGTCCATGATCACTTCCAGAATTCTTGGGCTATTGGGGTTTTCTATTCAAGCCTCCTGTCTAATCAGTGCAACTCACTTCATGTAACATCAGTGGCATGGTGCATAGAAGGGGCCTTCCATTTGAACGTTCAACCCAGCACTGGCAATCAGGATGCCAGGAGGAGCTGGGCTTCAGTTCCAGTCACTTCTGAAGTGGCTTGAACCCCTTCATATGCTGCCAGTATTTCCTTTTCTGTTGGAGTGTAACAGGCCCTGGACCCTCTGTAGCCCCGAATCCAAAAGCCCAGTAGTCAGCTTTGAGTCTCCCCTGGTACTTTCTGCCAGAGACTTCAGATAGGCCAGATGGGCCCAAGGGCTACTGTATGGACTATCTCCTGCTTGATCTGTTCAAAGGCTTGTCACTCCTCAGGGTACCATTGGAAATCTCTCTTCTTCCTGGTTATGAGATAGAGAGGACTTACAATGGAACTGTAATTTAAAATATGCATTTTCCAAAAACCCACAATGTCTAAGAAAGCTTGTGTGTCCTTTTTGTTTGTCAATGGAAAGATAGCTGTTATTTTATTGATTGCATCCGTTGGGATCTGATGTTTGTCATACGATTTTTATTCCTAAAAAAATGCATCTCCTGTGCAGGTTCCTTACCCTTACTTTGTCCAATGGTGGAACCAGCATTCAGCAGGGTTTAGAACATTTTCTTCCTTTCAGAGACTTCTTTGGCTGGATTGTCCCATATGATGGTGTCATCAATGTATTGTAGGTGCTCTGGAGCTTCACCCTCTTCCAGTGCAGTCTGAATCAGTCCATGGCAAATGGTGGGGCTGTGTTTCCACCCCTGGGGCAGTTGATTCCAGGTGTACTGGATGTCCGTCCAAGTGAAAACAAATTGTGGCCTGCACTCTGCAACCAAAGGGATCGAGGAAAATGCATTTCTCTTATCAATGGTGGTGTACCACTTGGCCTTTGACTCCAGTTCATACTGAAGTTCTAGTATGTCTGGCACAGCAACACTCAGTGGTGATGTGACTCCATGCAGGCCATGATAGTCTACTGTCAGCCTCCATTCTCCACTGAAATTCCACACTGGCCATATGGGACTGTTAAAGGGTGATCAAGTCTTGCCTGTCACTCCTTGGCTCGCCAACTGATGAGTCAGCTTATGGATAGGAATCAGGGAGTCTCAGTTGGTGTTCATGCACTTTTGTGTTAGTGATTGGCACCTGTTGTTTTTGACCCTTAGTAACCCCATCTACAGAAGGGTCCTCCAAGAAACCAGGCAAAGTAAAAATCTTTTTAATTTTCTCTATCTCTGTAGAGATAGAGCCCACTGGTACCCTTTTTTGATCTTTAAATACCCTCTTCTGAGGTAGTCTATGCATGGAACCTCTGGGCCAATCAAAATGGGGTGTTTTTCCCAGTTCATTCGCAGTTATGGTCATTCAGTCTTGAGTACAGACAACTGTTGGGATACCCCTGTCACACTGGGAATACAGATGGGTTCTGCTCCTTCATATCTTGATGTTAGGGTACACTCTGCACTGGCACATCTTACAGATCTGATGTGCCAGGGCATCAGATCCACACAGTCCAATAAACTTAGTTGTCTTCTTTCTCCACCTGGATGGAGACAGGACCCCTCTAATCCTGGTCATTGTATTTATTATTCACTTCTTATAAAAATGACTTAGAAATACCTTCAAGAAGATCATAAGCACATTTTTTTGTGTATTTATTCTTCTGTATAGAGGTGAGTGATATTAGAATGGGTTGTTCTTTTTTCATTCAGTTTCACTGCCTGTCACTGGGTTTGAGTAGCTGTAGTGCCTGTTGGTCTGTTTTCTCTCTCTCCCCCTCAGAGGGTGCTGCCTAATATCGTCATAGAATCATAGGGGTTGGAAGGGACCTCGAGAGATCGTCGGGTACAACCCCCCTGCCAAAGCAGGTTCCCTAGCTCATATTGCACAGATAGGCATCCAGATGGGTCTTGAATATCTCCAGAGATGGAGACCCCACCACCCCCCTAGGCAGCCTGTCCCAGTGCTGAGTCATCCTCACAATGTAAAAGTTCTGCGTATTGGTGTGGAACTTCCTGTGCTCCAACTTGCAGCCATTGCCCCTTGTCCTGTCTCCACAGACCACTGAAAAGGGTCTGGCCATTTCCCCCTGCATCCCATACTTAAGATATTTATAAACATTAATAAGGTGCCTCCTTAGTCTTCTTTTCTCCAGGCTGAGCAGTCCCAGCTCACTCTGCCTTTCCTCATAGCGGAGATGCTCCAGGCCCTTAATCATCTTTGTAGCTCTTCTCTGGACTCTCTCCAGGAGATCCCTGTCTTTTTTATACCAGGGACCCCAAAACTGGACATGATACTCCAGGTGGGGCCTGACCAGGGCAGAGTAGAGGGGGAGGATCACCTCCTTTCACCTGCTGGCCCTACTCCTCCTGATGCACCCCAGGATCCCATTGGCTCTCTTAGCCACCAGGGCACACTGCTGGCTCATGGCCAACCTGTCATCTACCAGGACCCCCAGGTCCTTCTCTGCAGAGCTCTTCTCCAGCAGGTCATCCCCCAGCCTGTACAGATTCAAACAGTTATTCTTTCCCAGGTGCAAGACTGTACACTTGCTTTTATTGAACCTCGTTTGGTTTCTCCCTGCCCAGCTCTCCAGCCTGTCCAGGTCTTGCTGGATGGCAGCACAGTGTTCCTGAGTGTCAGCCACTCCTCCCAAATTTGTATCATCGATATACTTGCTGAGGGTGGATGCAGCATTTGGTAGACAGTGGCAGGGCCCAGCACAGTGCAGTAAGTTGCGCCTCTTTGGAACAGCCACAGCATTTTCCTTTCAAGTATTCTATTACTTCATCAGGGTCTTGTAGTTGTTTGGGAGTAAACTTCCAAACCACTGGAGGTGGGAACATTCTACATGCCATGCCACTCACATCTCTGGGTGGTATTCATGAAACAATTTTTTGTAATCCCAGACAACACTCAGGAGACATAGCTATCAGAGCATGCTGGTTTCAACATCTCAAAGACATTAAAAAATCCCAAAAGCTGTTGTAACTACCCTGAAGCGAAAGTGAGAGGTGAAAGTATCCCCCCCTTTCCTTCCACATAGAGCAAAAATTACTAAGTTCTAACAGATGTGACTCAAGGTATGGTCATGGCAGCAATGCCACAAACAAATACCAGCTTAACCTCATGACCAGTATTGTTATCATAAGTCAATATTACACAGTACAACAAAATGAGAATCCTGATCCCTCTCCCAGAGGTTATAAACAGCATGGAAAGAAATACATACAGCAAGTAAGGATTTACAAAACACAACCATGTGAACAAAAAGGTACCATTGTGAACAGTGACTATTTAAATAATGTAATAAATGCACATAATAAATTTAACACAGTCTGGTCAGATCCGTTATTCTCTGAACACTTTGAGCCCCATATTGTGGGCCAAAACCGACTGTTGTGGTTTAGCTCCAGCTGGCAGCTGAGCACCACACGACTCCTTTCTCACCCTTCCCCCCTGCATGGTAGGATAGGGAAGAGAATTGGAAGAAAAAGGTAAAATCTGCACGTTGTGATAAGGATAGTTTACTATGACAACACAGCAAGAAGAAAATAACAACAATACATATGAAAGAATACACAAGGTGTGTGACGCACAATGCAATTTGGTCACTAAAGAAACTGGGTGCCAAGCCAGGTCCCAACTAGCCCTCTTTATGTACTGTCATATGACATGGAATCCTCCTTCAAGTACTGCGGTTCAGTTGTCCAGGCTGTTTCATCCCCCCCAGCTTCTTATGAAAGTCAAAAACCAGGAGAAAACCCTCTAAACAAATAAAAAACAGTAACTCATCCTTTTTTACTTTCTATCCTTTGAAATACAAGGGTAGATATCACTGCTGAAAAAGCTGAAAAATGATGCAGTACCTCACACATTCAAGGATTAAGAGCTTGAGAAAAATGGGCTAACAAAACCCACATATATATGAATCCTAACCAGACATAAGCTAAATGCTCAGATGATTGGATTGGTCAGTTTGAAGTCACTTTTGAGTTAAAAAACCCAACAGAAGATATTTTCACATCAAGATATGGCTACCTTTAGATTTTAGACCTCTTTACAGATTGTTTTTTTAAATTCTAGTGTAAAGATAACAAACAAAAAAAAAAGATTTAGCTTATTAAGGTGTCTCTACATTTAACTTTATATATCTATCTTGATTCATCTATTCCTAAAGGACTACTCAATGTGAGAAACAATATCAGAATTTGGCTTATAGGTAGGAACTAACGTTCTTCAAAGATGAGAAGTTAACATGGCAGATAGCCACAAAAGTGAAATTGCTGTGTTTTTAATATATGTCTTATTCCAACAGTTCTTAAACATCTGTTACCAGCTACAGTCAGATACGGAGCAATGGGCAATGGAGACCCAGAACCTTCAAAGTGTGAACTTTTGTCCTCACATAATATCTTTTCTCAGTATATCCCATATCGTTTTCTGTTTAATATTCAACATACTAAGTGGTTTGGAATGGAGATTCTTTGTTCCACACTTGCCCAGTACCTACCATATTTAACATTTTAGTTCACAGGTTCCGTCCTCAGTATTATTTCCATCCTAACAATGGATAATATTAGGTCATAAAACCCTACAAGATCCTTGTCTCCTTCTTACATAAGTGGTATCTGAACACCAGTGAAAGCCAAGGCACAACCATTTATATTGACATAAATCCAAAACTAATATAGGAAGAAAAGCAAACCGTAGTACTGGTCCAAAATACATCTGATGAGAAGCATATATTAAGGAAGGAAAAACTGTAACCTATAATATGGATAGCATTTTACTATGATTAAATGCAATACAAACCATCCAAAATCAAACTCACAAGAGAAATCTATTCAAGATGTGCGTCTGAGGGGAAAAAGTCTTGCTCTAATCAGGAGTCAGGCCATGAAATATGTAATATCCATGTCCTGCAGATTATGCTTAGTCAGGATTATAGAGATCAGTATTAACTAAAAAAAATTAGAATTTTAATCAGCAACTTAGGTAATGTGCATCTCAATGTGTCAGACTGGTAACTGTAAAAAATCTGAGAGATGTTGTAACATGCCATGATATTATGTGTATACCTAAAGGGAAAAAAAAAGGTCTAAGATAAACACAAAATGATTTAATTTTTTTTTAATAACAAAAAATTGACAAAAAACCCTACTGTTACTGAAAACCAGGAAGCTAAAGAATATATATGCACTGAATCTCCATTAAAGAAATCTAGTGTTCCTGCAAAAAAATTAGATTGCCCTTGCTGTGGTTTTATGAGTAGAACAGCAGCAGAAGCAAATATCAAAATCCAGATTTCTGAAGTGAAGTCTGATTGCAATATTTATTAAAAACACCAAAACAACCTGAAGAAAGTTTTCAAATAATCCAGATAAATCTTATTTCTGTTTTTTTCTGATATCTATAAATAGCAAAACTGATCTATTTTGTTGAGGAAATGTCCAATCCATGTGTGGAATGATAATTTATATAAAAAGTCCTTCACATAGAGTGTTATGAGACATTGGAGAGGAAAACAATTAGCTGCAAAGAAATTTCTGAAACACTAAATATTTGGAGTCGCAAGAAGTTAGGATATGAAGAAAAGTTGGGGGATAATGATGTTCCAGTACCAGTTCAACATATGCTTTTCTTTCCCTGAGAGATGTGAAAGAAGTTATGGGTAAAGACCAATATACATGCAGTTTAAGAGTTTATTTTCATGTGCCAATTAAAAAGAAATTAAGAAGTAAGTATCAAGATGGGAGGAAAATGCAAAATGAAAAGAAAATGTGAATTCTAGGCATGATAGATTAGATCCACTAAAGAAGTAATTAGAAATGATGTCTTGAATGGAAAATATAAGTAGTACAATAGAAAATATTGAGGTACAGAAAAATGAATTGAAGCAGGGAAAGATGCTGAAGCTGATCTATAGATACAATTAAGATATCACACTAAAACAAAAAATTAAAGATATTTAATTTTGTAACCATATCACTAATTTTGTGAACAGTACATAAATAAATAATATGAATTATCAGTATGAAAACCAGAACTGGGATACTGCTATTTTTGCGGGTGATACAATGAAAAGAGATGGCTGGTCAGCCCAACTTAGAGAATTTATGTGATGAAAATTAAGTGACACTCTATAAACAGAAGTCTGAATGTTATAGAGGATGTATCCTATGAACAGGACAAATGGCTGGTTGAGTTTTATCATCAGTATAATTCTCTGTTATATTAATAGATTCATAGATTACCCCTCAAGAAAAGGTCATGTAGTCTGACCGTCTGTAAAGAGAACTTTCTTAAATTAGTTCCTGTTGGAACTAGAGCAAGTCTTCTGGAAAAATAAAATAAAAACTTGTCTCAATTTTAAAAGTCGGTGTCATGATGAATCAACCACTCCTCTTGGTGAGATGTTCCAAAGGTTAATATCTTCACTATTTAAAAAAAAAAAAAGAAAAGGTAAGTTTTTGTCCTCACCTGAGTATGTCTATATTCAGCTTTCTGCGTAGACATACTGGCACACTGACATCTCTGGTATCCTTGTAACTGCTTATAGGCTGTAATGAGGTTGCCATTTAACCTCCTCCTTGTTAAGCTAAAGAGGTAGTTTTGTGGAGTCTTTCACAGTGTGACTTTTTAGCTAATCTTTTAATCATTCTGGCAACTCTGCCATGAATGAAGTATTGTCATCTTTCTTGAATGGAGGCATCAGGTACAGAGAGAAGCTGTGGAATTCATTGGCTCAATGACAAATGCATAGACTATACTTACACTGCTAAAGATGTGCTGCCTGGGAGTGATTCCAGACCTCCAAGCCAAGAGTGTCAGAAGCTCCCATGTCTGTGCTACTGATGAACCCTTTGCCATGGACTGCTGTTACACTGAACTCTAGTTGACAAAAGTATTTTCTGGATTCCCTGTGATATACCCTCTGCCCCAGGCTGAAGCTACAGTGTGTGAAAATGAGGATTGTTTCATATGCTTTCCAAAACTTTATTTTTGTAGCATAATATTAAATATCAGTTTTACAGGTATAACATTAAGCATATGTAACAAAACATTAAACCAAAAAGCAAAGCCATTGCTTTGGGCGACCTAGTCTAGTGTAGAGTGTCCCTGCCCATGGTAGGCATGTTGGAACTAGATGATCTTTGAATCCCTTCCAACCCAAAGCATTTGGTGATAAAGTATCTGTTATCCTTTCCATGAAGGAAAATGGATGTGAGGCAACCTGAAAAATCAGGGTAGTCCTTACAGGCTAAAGTAAGAGTGAAGGAAACAAAAGTTCCTTTTCCCTATATAGAATGGTCTCTGGAGAAAATGATTTTGGAGATTTTCATCTAGATTTACTCCAGGACCATCCAGTTGGCTTGCTTTAAAGGAGAGGCCAGGGATGAAACAAATTACATATAGAGTAGATCAAAGAATCAGACCCAAGGGAGCAAAGTTATTTGAAAAAGGAAACATACATCCAATTAACTGTCATCCATGACAGTTCTTATGCATGCAAGAACTGTGTTGGCCCACTTGCCTCAAGAGAAACTCCATTAGAAGCTTAAAATATCTACTGCTTCCCAAACTAGGAACTCTCATACTGTCAGTATACCCTAGAGAACAGTTTACCGTCTTGTACTGGGAAAACTGTTGTTCTCTGTTAAATCCTATAGCTATTTGTCTAATGGGGAAATTGGCCTAGAGCATTTTCCAGCTGTTGTTAATTAGATGGGCCCAGAGTGGTGGGCTCATTTGCTGTTTTGAAAGCTAAAATAGATGAGCAGCTGCATTATACTTTTGCTTATTTTTCCCAATGAGCACAAGTGTCATTTCCGAGCTGCAAACTCTTCATGTTATTCAGATTTCATATTCTGAAGCTTTCCTGCTCAAAGGTAGAACATTCTAAAAGTGCAGTGAAATCCTTGAGCCAGGTATATTTTAAGAATATGCGATAAGAATAATTACTTAACCTTTATCACAGGAGGTCTAGATGTATTTGATCTTCATTCAGCAGAGCATTTTCATCCTTCTAAGCTGTTCAGACAGGTTATTAGGTGTTCTGGTAAGTCACCAGGTACTCAAGGCTAGAAGAGTCTATTGTAATTCCTTGAGATATCAAAGCCAATAGTAAGGCTTAGTTATAGCATTGTTTAGCACAAGACTATCCTCTGAATAGAGTTATTTGGTTTGGGTCTTTTTTCAGAGGAAATTGGAAAGCTTTAGTAAACCGAAGGGCAATATAGGTATGTGGCCCATAAAATAAAANNNNTGTGGCCCATAAAATAAAATTCACAGCTCTGCATTGTGTGCTTAAGGTCCCTGTCTGCTGCATGATGCACTGTCCTACCCAAGATAGCCTGCTTTATTCTGATCTACAAAATTCAAGACAGGAGAACCCTTGGAATTTCCTGAAGTATAAGTGCACCTTAAATATCCCAGAAACTGTGTCTTATTTGACTATACTGAATTCTCTTTGCCTAGAATCCATATGGCAAACCCCCTCAAGGAATTAAAGATGGGACAGTCTCACCAAACTTCAGATACTGACTATGTGAGTTTCTCTCTCTGAAATAGTCATACTAGGTTTCTTTTATTAGTCAGTGGAGAGAAAGAGGGCTTTTGATCTAATCCATCTCATCTGGAAGAAGATACCTGAAAAGGCTTAGAGCACTTGCAGGTATTTTCGCCTTTGACTATGAAGACATCTACTTGATTATCTTCAGCATATACGCTCACACTGTCATGTAAGAACCACACTGATAGTAAGACTGTTCCTTAAAAAAGTGAGATGGGGTTGTGATTTAGTTTCAAAGCAAAAGAAGATAAATTGTGCTTTTCTTCCTTCTGTACCCACAGGTCTCTTTCTATGGTCATGTAATATACAATTGAGCTAGTGTTTGGTGATTTGCAGGGGGAATGTTCAGAAGGCAGCCTGTGTGTGTTCACAGCGAGTAAGGAAGTGTTTCATAGTGAGTGATTTAGTACCTACTTCCACAGTGTTTGACAAGGCATTATATCATATTATTTCTAAATTCATCACACCAGTAACTTTTTCATTATATGGTAGGAACAATGTTATGCAAAATATTTTAATGCTTTTAGCTGTTAAACACACACACATACACACACCCCTCTCTTTATATCCAGCTCCTTGATAAACAGTTTTACAGAATGACTCAGAGGTAATCTGCTTTGCAGATTTGTGGGATAAAGCCAAGTGGTTGAAGAATCATGCTTGCAATAATGACTGGTGCGAAAACTCTCTCGGGTGAAGTGGAACAGGTGTATCTTCTGTTTGCAAGAACATCAACCCCTCTAAATTGTTTCTTTGTAGGTATTTGTAAAGGGCAAGTTCATTGGTACCTCAAGGCTGTTTTTAAAACCCTTCCATACTTTCTGCTCCAGTTGAAATCTATTCATTTCACTATCAAGCAAGGCAATGCGACTGACACAAACTGATGTGACACTTCACAGGGCAACTCATTGTTCAGGAAATACAAAATGACAAGAGCTCCGTCACTTTGGTGAAAGAATATGCTCTTTTGAACAGAAATTAAAAACTTATAACAGCATATCCTGTTACCTGTTCTCTACACCCCTCTAACAATAAACAAAGAATCCAAACATAGAAAATTAGGTACTTGTTTAATAGTATTATGGCAGTAAAATAAAGGCACTTGAACATTGAAGCTTTTTTTCTTCTTTATGAACTTATATGACAACAGCTGGAGAATATGTCAAGGATGCCATAGCCCAGCTCTAATGGTATAAGAAGTCAGAAAATTGACTCCTTCAACTTCTATCCACCCCTTACCCAATCAACTCAGAAGAGAAGCATTCAGAGGAGGTCTTGTGTCTCAAGCAAAGGCATAAATGGTACCAGTCTGTCCCTACCATAGCTGCAGGATCTTGGGTTGCAGAAATCCAGCAACTATGGATTAAAAAAAAAAATCCTCATTTTGCACATGTGAAATAAAAATATCTCCAGTATGGCTGGATGTCCCCCAGGGCAAGGCTTTTTCCCTTTTGTGGAAGAATTTGTCTATTCCTTCACCTGTTCAACAATGTAAGTTTATGTCTGGGGTTCGATTTTTTGGCTTTAGACACATTACAGATGTCTGCTTATTCAGTTTTAAACCCGATAGTTATCACTTTAGCATGATCTGCCTGAGCAACTTATTTACTACTGGATTTTAATTTTGCTCCATGAAACAACTGGGTTCTCAGTTTCAGTGACTTCTCCATCATCAGCAGATTTGTTTTGTTTCCTGTAGTGCTGCTCTTTGCGTTATGTGAAGGCAACACTGGCCCAAACAGTTACACCTGGCAAGTTCAATTACCATTAAACCAAGTTACATACAATTTTTCACCCTTTTTGCATTTTCTATCTTGTACTTTCAAGCCCTCTTTCCATTTGTAATCTGTCTGTGCCTTGCCACAGATGAACAGTAGAACTGTGATAGTGTTAAATTCTCAGAAAATGATGCACTAGAAAAATTTACCTACTGGAGATGGGAAATCTTTCACCCATATATTTCAGATTATTGGATAATAAAAGTTGACAAAGGAAAGGAATATAATATTTTTTATGTGATCTGTTTAGTAGGTTGCCTTCCCTTACAGTTACTAGCAATCATCTACTGGGATCTAATAGTGTTTTATTCTCCTCAAGGCTTGAAAAAATAAAAGTTTTGAAGTATTTTCCTCTTTCTCATAGTCAGTCCTTCATTTTCAGTAATTTTTCGTATATCTTTAGCATTTGATTTCATTATTTTACAGGTCTTTTCTTGGTTTGAAAACTTTTGGCTGGAAAGTTTTGATGTTTCAAAGCATTAGACATCCAGTCTCCTGCTCTTTAATGAAAATAAGTCAGAAGGCAGCTTCTATGCTCATATGTAATGAATGGGATATTTCCATCCAATTTTTTACTCTTGTTTTGCCTTTCTTGCAGTTCTTATGTGCTGCATACATTATGTCCTTTGATGTGATTTCATAAAAGCTCTCTCCTTTACTTAAACTTACTGTTTAAGTGCTATATAAAATCTAAACAAATAATTGAGGGACACACAAAATTTTACAGCACACTGTTATTTAGTATAGATGCTTTATTGCTTGCTTGACCTCCTGAGGTCAGTAGTTATACAGAAGAAAAATACAGATGTTTTACACAAATGTTCCACCTGGACTCTGAGGTAAATACATACAAAATAGTCTCAGCCTTTGTATTGTCCCTTTGTTAAAACATGCCTCCACACTAAAAGCATCTTTTCCTTAATTCTTTCTTTTTTCTTTAAACAGGACAAACTCAGCTATATTTGTTAAGACTATTTATATAAAAAGTTTTAAGACAAATCTGGTCACTGTCTTTTGGCAGAGGGAAGTCTTCCCTGCAGTCTTTCTAGCTTAAAAGTAAATTTACCTAGTCATATAGAGGTCTCTAGAATATGTCTGTCTTTTATTATAAAGACTGTCCAAAATTTTACTTTACAAAAGATCCTTTTTTACATCCTAGGGACAGTTTTCCTTGCTAGTACTCCCCTTCCAGCTCTGCCTGATGCCCCCTGCACACCATCTTCCCCTTACTGAGCAGGTCCATTTGCTTTGAAGGGTGGTACAGTCTTTCCTGCCTGCCACAGATTTCTGATTTTTAATTGATAAAAATACTGATCAATGCTCCCTGTTACCTGGCTACATGCTTCTTTGATAAGATACACAAAATACTACATCATCCATCCCATGAAGGAATCCAACGTGGTGTACGAGCACTACATGCACATTCAGACTAACTTCTTGCACCTTCTTGGCTGACCTCAGTGTCCTGAGCCAGTCAGTTCCAGGGACTCAAAGTCACAGCATGATGCCTTGGGTCTGAAAGAGGTGTCTCATCCTCCCTGATGGTGCCAGATGCCTATACATGGCAATCCATGGCTCTTGCATGCAGATCAGGGAGCTGCTTAGACCCAGTCAGAGCAAAACAACTGGCACAGGGTGTGATTCTAAGCAAATGCCTCCTCTGCTCCAGCAGCTTAGCCAGGACCCCACTCCACTGGAGTCACTGTGAAATCTTTTCTTGGGGTAAGCATAGCTCTTAGTGAATAAAAGTGGAGGGTTTTATCAAGCGGCATAAAGGTACACATTCCAGTTTTCAGGTGTTTTCTGTACAAAGCAATAAGGTAACACAAGAGCGAGCAAGTCTCCATTACACCTGTTGAAATGAGGATTCTGATGCTTCAGATCCCAGGGGCAGAGCAGGCAGGAGGAACCTACTCTGCCACTTGACAAGGACACCGACAGTGCTGTTGTTTGTATAAAGTAATCAGTTATAGGCTGTTGCCTACTCCATACCCAAACTCCAGACTTTACATGAAGCACACTGACAGTGGAAAAGTGTTTTTTAAAAGTGAACTGAAAATTCAACAACTGCTTTTCCTGAAAACCGTTCTGAGAATATGCTCTGTATACCCATGGGAGCTATGTGTATAATGCAATTCTCTTGCTCATTAAGGAGAAATTACTAAACATATTCATCTGAGAGAACAAACATATTCTTGTCTATCAGCGTTATTGATAAAATAGCATAAATGGAGTGTCATCTGTAATTTTCTTCTGTTTTACATACTACAATAAATCTGATTTTTAAGAGCTAATTTATTTTTTAGCATCTATAGTTTTGCAAGAGTTCTGTGGCAAATTGGTCACTTCAACTGACCTAATCTTGCATACAATACAGCTGAGTCTCATAATTAACCCTATGAAGTTACTAACAAAAGAAAGGTGGAAGAAAAATCTCACAAACTACATTCTGATATCTCTAGCAACGTGACTGTTGTGCATTCTGTTATTGTAGTAGTTAATCTCAGGTTTTATGAAAAAAAAAAAAAAAGAAAAAAGCACTTTGGCAAAAAATTCCTGTCCTAAAATCTATCTTAATCAAACAGCAATGTGAGAGAGCCGATGTCAGAGGGTTATTGCTACACGTACAGAAGCTGGAAGCTCTGTCCAAAGTCTCCCCCTTCTTGAGACAGCACTGGGGGTGCTCATCAGTTAGAGCAGCCAGCTGAGGGAAGGGGTGCTGACTGCACTGGAAGAATCAGAGGGTTCTTACAGACCATATATGACAAGGGAGCACTACAGCAGCAGCAAAATCTTCTCCTGCTTCCCTTGGCGCTTCAACATATAAAGAAAATAGAACAACAGATTATACTATCAGTCACTTACAGTGTGACTGACATGTGACTGTGTGACATATCAACAGCTACAGGACATGTTAAATTAACTCTACATCTGCCCAGATGACCTTACAATTAGGCATGATCTGATCTTACAGACTGACATATGGGAATCCAGTCCTTTTGGGATTCCTTGTTGTTCACATGTCAGAATCATCATTCTTCTGTTTTCCTCTCTACTCCCATACTCCCATCAGTCACTCAAAGTGCCATGCAAATCTAATTTTTCCATCATTCAGAGGCTTTGTTACATCCACCTGGGACAGCCAATATTCAATTCTATTTTGCCCTACTTCTTGCAGCCTTCCCAGCCCCTCTGTGTAGTTTATGTCATTACTCTGATTAAATGTAACAGAGCCTTTGTTCCAAGGTCAGTTTTTCTCTGTTCTAAGTCTGATTGCCCTGTGGTCTGGTCATTTTTGATCCTACAGCACTTGAACAATAATATTTCTCACTGAATAGGTAATATGCACAATAGCTTGTGACATGCTGTGAAGACTCTTGGGAATATGTCTCTACAAGAAGAATCTCAGGAAAACTGATATGCAGCATGAAGATGTTCAATTGGGCATAAGATGATCCTTGTAGGGGAATTTATAATTGTTGCACAATCACTATCTCACATAAAACATTCTGCAGAAGTGGTCAATAGGGCCTATAAACACCTTTTGAGCTCATAATCAGTGCACTACATAAGGCAAATGTAACCTAATTCCCTCCCCACCCTGTTCCTGCAAGTGAGAAAATTGAATCTACTAATTGAATATCCTGTTTCTCTGCAGTAATAGCCCAGTTACCATATGACAAAAAGAATGCAGACAGATAATGATAGACTTTTTCTGCAAGTGAGAATGGCTTGCCCTGAGGTGTATAATAGGGTTGCTATCCTTACGTATTTGCTCTCTGAAGTAGCTCTGGAATTTAGTTAGTGAGTTTAGATATTAGCAAAAGTGGAATTTCTAAAACCAGTGTTGGTGCTGTAAAATAATCTTGAATTTTGTTTGATTTTTGAAACTTTTTGGCAGATCATCTGCTTCATAGACAGTTCTGTCAGCAGAAGAGGAAGGGACAGAGACAGGTAGCAGTCTGTTCAGTCTTCAAAAAGTTTCATTCTCCTGAGGTGAAGCTCTAGCTTCCCTTATGGGCACTGCTGGAAGCCAGGAGATACCACTGCATTTCAGGGCCAGTGAGACTTTGAGTCATATAACTTTCAAGCTTTTAAATTGTTTAGTGGCTCTGACTTTGAGAATACTGCAATTTCTAATAGCACTTGTTTCCTTTTCAGGTACCCTTTTTCTTTGCTTATGAGGTCCAACTTGCTGTGATACAAGTGACTGCATAACATGAGTGTTAAACAGTTATGACCCTTCTTGTAAACAGGTGTAACATCTGCCAGCCTCCAGTCAAGTGGAACTTCCCCAGTCAGCCAGGACTGCTGGTAGATGATGTAAAGGGGTTTGGCAAGCACTTTTGCTAGTTCTCTCAACACCCTTGGGTGGAACCCATCCAGCCCCATAGATTTGTGAATTGACTTAGCAGGTATCTAACCATTTCTTCCTGGATCATGGAAGTTTTGTTCTGCTCTCCCTCCCTGTCTTCCAACTTGTGAGGCTGAACACTCAGGGAACAACTCACCTTACTGTTAGAGACTGAGGCAAAGAAGGAATTAAGTACCACAGCCTCATCCTCATCCTCTGTCACTAATGTTCCCCCTGCATCCAGTTAGGGCTGGATATTGTCCTTGGCCCTCCTTTTGTTGTTAATGTATCTGTAGAAAGATTTTTTTATTATCTTTCCCAGAAATGGCCAATCTGAGTTCTAGTTGGCCTTTAGCCCTTCTGTTTTTCTCTCTATGTGATTTTACTTCATCCCCGTAGTCCTCCCGAGACACTTTCCCTTCTTCCAAAGTGCATAGACTTTCCTCTTTTTTCTGATATCCACCCAGACGTCTCTGCTCAACCAAGCTGGTTTTCTCCCTCACTAGCTCCTTTCCTGGCACAAGGGGACAGCCTGTTCTTGTGCCACCATGATTTCCTTCTTGAAGAGCATCCATCCCTCCTGGACTGCTTTGGCCTTAAGAACTGTGTCCCATGGAACTTTATCAACAAGCCTTCTAAATAGTCCAAGGTCTACCCTATGGAAGTCCAAGGTGGCTGTTCTAGTGACACCCCTCCTCTCTTCTAAAACTGAGAATTCTATCATCTCATGATCACTACGCCCCAGGTGTCCTCCAATGGTCACATCTCCCACTAGACCTTCTCTGTTCACAAAATCAGATCCAGTGGTGCACCTTCTCAAATCAGCTGACTCACTAGTTGTGTCAAGAATTTGTCCTTTACAAGCTCCAGGAACCTTCTAGACTGTTTCCTCTTTGCTGTATTACACTTCTAGCAGACATCTGGTAAATTGAAGTTTCCCACACGGACAAGACCTAGCAACTGTGAGGCTTCTCACAGTTGTTTGTAAAATAACTCATCAGGCTCTTCCTCCTGGCTGGGTGGTCTATAGCAGACTCCCCCCATAATATCTGCCTTATTTTGTGCTCCTTTGATTTTAACCCATAGACACTCAACCCTGTTATCACCGTCCACAAGGTCAAAGCTATCAAAACGCTCCCTAACATAGAGGGCTACACCACCTCCTCTCCTTCCTTGCCTGTCCTGTCTGAAGTGTTTGTAGCCAGACATAGCAGCAATCCAGTTATAGGAATCATCCCACCACGTTTCCATGATGATGATTATGTCATAGTAACCTTGCCTTACAATAACCTCTAGGTCCTCTTGTTTGTTTCCCATGCTCTGTGCATTGGTGTAGGTGTACTTCAGTTGGGCTATTGATCCCACTACAATCCTAAGGGGAATAGTCTCACTTCCTAAATGACTGCTTGCTAAATCTTCACTCATCAGTGGTCTTTGCATCTTTGCTACCACTTGAAATACTACCCCCACTACCTCTAAGGTGGCAGACCGAGGGTCACTGCCAGCACACCATCCCTCAGATGCTGGAGTGCTATTCCCAGGATCTTTCCTGACAAGCCTGGTTTTGACCATCTCCCTCTCCACATATAGTTTAAGGCTCTATTTATGAGCCCCGCTAGATTCTTGGACAGTATCCTTTTGCCCCTTGAGGACAAGTGCACCCCATCCTTCGATAGCAAACCTGATGTGCTGACCAACCCATTGACAAAGAAGCCAAAATTTTGGTCCTTACACCAGGTTCAGAGTCAGGTATTTATTTCCTGGTTCTTCTTATTCCTTCCCTCATCATTCCTTGTAGTTGGAATGTCAGAGGAGAACACCACCTGTGCACCCGATCCCTTCAGAATTCATCCCAAGTACCTGAAATCCTTTTTAATTGTCCTCAGCTTTCTTGTGTGGACTTTGTTACTGCCTACTTGGAAAATTAAAAGGGGATAATAATCTGTGGGTCTGGCTAGCATTGGAAGTTTTCTTGCTACACCTCTAACAGAAGCCCCAGGTAGGCAGCAGACTTCCCTATGTAGTGCGTCTGGTCTACAGATTAGGCCTTCTGATCCCTTCAGAAGGGAGTCCCCAAAGACAATGACCAGTCTTTTATTTTCAGGCAGTTTTGATGGTTGGCTTAGGGTGTTCTAACCTAGGGAACATTTCTAGGCTGTGAGATCCATCCTTGTTGAGATTTGGTTCCATTGCAGCAGAAGTGGAACCTTAAATCACTACTAATTTCATTTTGGTAGCTGATTAAAAAGTTATTGTAATCTCACATGTATATTTTACTTTTAAAAATATATTGTGTCCGTTAAATAGGGAAGCAGGGCTGCATATAAAAAATTGCTTTGGAGTTGAATTTTCATTGGTTTTAATTTTAATGAAAAGGAACTTTTGAACCTGGAATTATATGTATCATAGTTCGCAGGACAGAGTAAAAAAAAAAAAAGGATTTTTGGTCACTGACCTCAATTTTTGTATCAAAAAGTTTTTCATTGCATGTCTCTTATGAGGAAATAGACTATTCAGTCAGCTAGAAACATGATTGCTTCTGTTCTGTGTCTGGAAATGCCAGTGAAAATGTTCATCCTCAGGAGTGACCAGATGTAGTCCCTGACCAAGGAAACAATGCGATGGGGGAATAACCTCAAGGCTCCACAGCTGAGGGCTCTCCTTTTCCCTCTAGGTTAACAGCAAAGACGTTCTCCAACACCAAAGGTCATTGTTTTTCAAGGAAAAAACCAGACAGTTCTGAAAAGGTGAACAGATTATGGAAGACAACTATTTGTGAAACAGAGTTGCCTTATTGACACAAAGGGGCTAAAGCTTGCTTTCCCCCCTTTATTTCTCTTCAGGATAATTACTGTTGCCTGGATCTCGGTGGGCTCCTATCTGTTGCACAACTAACTGTGGAGCCAAGGTACCTCTGAGTGTAAAATATCGAAGGATGAGAGGTTGGAGGAGTTCATTAAATTACCTCCCAGTTCATCTTCTGCTCTATAGCTCTGTGAGGCAGTTTAGTTTCTTTGACAGTCTGACCTTTCTGTTTAAATAGGTTGGCCTGCCACGGAGATGGTCTTATGGGGCTTTTGAGGCCAGAGATATTTTATGCTTAGTAAGACACTTTAAGTTAAAACTTCCATTTGTACTCATTCAGATTACTTTTAGCTGTCATTCACCTCTTGCACTTACCCTTGCTTGTCCAGCCTTGCTGATTTCTTTCTTGATATTTTAATGCATGTCTTGCCCAGATAACTTCTAGAAGAAAAATCAGGATCAAGCATGGAAAAGTGCAATGCCTTTAGGCAGTGTCTCCTTTTTACTTCTTTTCTGTTATCTGAGAATCAGTCAAGAGGTGAAGATCCTCCCTACCATGCCAACAGAGCTTCAGTAAGACCTCCAATATGTTTCCTGAGAGGTTAATTTACCCTTTCCTAACTCAAGAATAAGACCTTAAATTTATGAAGTGGTATGCCATTTTCTTCTGGTGCTGCTGTATAATTTAGATCTGGTTTCTGACAAATAAACATATAAATATATTAATATATATGTAATATATATAAAGACTCCATCTAATAGAAATACAGAGCTCAATGAAGGAATATATATGGGTTTGTTTCTGTCTTTGTTTTGGTTTTGTTTGGGTT
>VZTU01029983.1:0-20344 GCA_013400835.1 Zapornia atra | reverse complement strand
AGAACAATGGCTGCTGATGGGTGAGTAATTTCTGGTCATTTCTGTCATGTTTTATTTCTGGAATTTACTATAAAATGATGATACAGGGACTTTTATCACCATACATCATATTAATAAAAAAGGAACCTGAAATCTAAACTGTTCTAATTATCAAACAGGAACTTTTAATTTGGCTGAGACTTCCCTGTGAGATTTGTGCTCTACCTCTTGAATAAGATGTAAAAATCAGAACCATCATTAACTTTATGATACATCTTGAAGTAGGAAAGTATGATCCTTCAGTCTGTTGGATATAATGTATTTCACTATATTTGCCTCCCCATTTCTCTCCTCAGTTTTGGACTTGATGAAAGAATTGATGGGAAAGTTTCTGTGAGTTACAGAGACAGGCTAGAAAGGGTCACAATGCTGTTCACTGAGTATAAAGTCTATGAAGTATCTTTAAATGTCACTTCCAAGAGGTTTTAATGTCTCTGAAATTTCAGACAGGTGATAAATTCATTCCTATAAGAGTCGACCAGCTTTTGTAGAAATGTATCTGGTTAGACTCGTATTGGCAAAGATACTATGGAATTTAGAGACTCTGAATTGGTATATGAAGTTAAAGGGCACCTGTGTTCTGGAGAATGGATGATGAGTTGAAGAATCACACTGGTAGAGATTTCAGGCAGCCTCTGTCTCTTGGTTGAGTCCAAGGTGAGCCAGCGTTCCAAGGCTAAAATCAGCTTTCTGTATACTGTCCATGGTGTACTATTAAATCTATGGGTTGCTGTGCTTGCATTAGCTGGAACCTTTTCATATAGGTGACTTCATTCTTCCAAGAGTTCCTACAATTAAGTCTTTAGGTGATGAATTTATGGGGTCAAAGTGGCTAAGTCAAAACATTTTAGGATGAGAAATAGTTTTCTGGGTAGGAGAAACTTTAAAAGCATCTTTTCGTTACTTGCTATTGGGCTTGATTTAGATAATTTGTGTTTAGAAGGTACTTTCTCCACCTGAAATTAGGCAATCAGTTCTGGTCATCTGGCCTGAATTAGCTGATCGATCTTTATGGTCACTGGCTATCCATGGAAAAAAGGATGTGCCTCTGAAGTTAAAAGGCTCAGATCAAATGAGGGCTACCTTAATTTTATGTATCTTTTGCAGAGTTCCTGGGGAGCAGACATCACACATGCAGCTAGTGACAACTGTTAGAGCTGAGACATAATAAACATTTATTCTGTTAGGTTCCAGAATACTCATTCATTTCTTCAGAAACGACAGAGTGCAAATATAAAAACATTAGAATAGAACAATTCATGGGAAAGAGAATATCTGGGGTTTAGTCTTCCCTCATTTTTCCCCAAAAGTTGTTCAAACATGATGTCCAGTCTTCCAAAATCTTCTTTAAACAAAAGATTAAAGCATGCTCTGTGATGTTTCCATCTTTTTTACTGAATCAGAGCCATTGTACGGAAGAGATTATAAAATTCAGGTGACACCCTCCACACACACAAAGGTTTAAATCTCTGCCTGTACAGAAGCGGTAGAGGAATTCTAGCCTCTATCCCAGTTCCTAAAGTAGTTTATGTGTCTTACCAGTGGTTGTTAAATAGAAAATGCACAAGGAGTGTCTAAGAGAAGAGACCGTAATTCAGGTTCTCTCTCCACCTTGGCAAAAAAATTATTTCCTTCAATGACCTTCAAAGTTGTGTTTTAGCAGATTATTTGGGAGACTCTGAACTCTCATAGCTTCTGGGTGTTACAGCAATCATTTCAGTAGAAATATTACAGGAACTGTTGACTTCAAAAAGAACGATACTTTATGTCCCTTCATATTATATTGTTTTAATCAAGATGTAAGAAATTATGTTGATTCAGAAGTTTTACCTCCCATTCATTTTTGTTTCTGCATAAATGCAGTTTGACTTTGTTGCATCAGAATTGAAGTACAGAATTTTAATTCCTTTCAGAAACTGAATATGTATTATAACATTGGTTTAGGAGTATATTAGGGCTATTTAATGATTCACTTGTAGACATAAAACACTTTTTTTCTGAGTTTTGGCATGACGCTCCTATACTTTAGGCACAGGTTAGATTTCTAGAGAAGTAAGTTCCCATCCTATGACTCAACTTTTCATCCTCTCTGTATTTCTTCATCTGAATAGTAAACTATAAACTCTACTGTTTTGATTGTATGGCTGAATATATTAACAGTCTGCCATAAATATAGGGAAGGATGTTGCAATTTTTCTGATTCAAAATACTTTTTCCAAAATTGATGACAGTAATGTTTAAAATACAGTGACCCTTTAGGGTAGCAAATAAATGTCTATCAAGCATAACTACATTTCTAACATTTATAGCTGCAATAAACATAACTTGAAGGAAAAATATTTGATAGAAAAATCACTGAGCCCTCATTGTTAGTAAGATGTTTTAGGTTAGTTAAGAAATCTTTCCTGACTAATCAGAAGTACAATATCATACAAATAGACATGAAGCTAGTTATAAATATTGTGAGGATAGGCAGCTTCAGAAGAAATAATGTGTCTTTAACAGTTTTTGAAAATAACTACAGCCACACAAAAAATGAAACTTTATTTCCCTGATCAAGTCTGCACTATTCAAATTCCCAGTAGTTTTTCTGGGCTCCAGTAATCCCATAAATATGTTAATTAGAGAACTATTGACTGTTTTTACACTTTTCAGTTCTCAGCTGATCCAGATCCTGTTTTTAGGACAAACCTTTAGTTGTGATGTGTATGTGTCTTACATAACATGCAGTTGACCAGCATATTTTCTTTCCAAAGAAATGTGCATATTAAAAATGTATTAGGAATCAACACAGATCTTCATTTTGTTCATCAGTGGACAAGAATCTGGTGAAAGAGTTGGAATCCCTCCTTTATTTCCTGACTTTTCTATTTGGGTTGTGAGATTCAACATTCTAGTTACATTTTGTCCAAGGAAAACTGTCTTAGTATTATTGAAATATTAAAATTCCTGATATATCTGACAGTATACTCTGATCAGTCCTGTGTTGTTGTTTTTATTTTCTGTCCAGTTTTGTTTAGCTGGACACAACTGGACACTTGAGACAATCTGTTAAGTCCTCAATAGATACAGATGAGGCAGTTCAACTAAGTCTGTTATCCACAGAACAATGATCAGTGGCCCTCTGCTCATATTTCTATATGTCTGTATGTCTCCTCTGCTTCGTACAGATGCCTGAGGTTCAATTCTGATGTACTGGAGGACACTACACCCTGGGACTCCACATATAGACCTAGTAAGACACAGAACTTTGCAGACAACATTCCAACATAGGTTTAAAGACAAAGCACTGATGCATCACCACCTACAAGTGTCTATTCCTGGCCGTTGAGTACAGCACTTGGAGTGACTGGTTAAGACATCATGAGCTGAATTTTAGAAGCCTGAGTTAGATGGGATAAATACCATTTATCTGGAAAAATCAAGGGAAATCATGTAAGCTATCTCTACAACCAACAGAAAGCTCACAGAAACCTGGAATGAAAGAATAAATGCTCCCTTTGTAAATTCTGTCTGCTATGACTAGGTAGCTACCAGAACGGCAGTTTGGAGCATAGAGAATAAGTGTTAACATTAATTTTTTTCTATGTTTCTTACACTTAAAATTAATTTCTTCACTTACACTTTTATATTAACTCTATTTACAAAGTTGTTGGACTGAAACCTGGCCATGGATGACTATGTCCTTTTTAGGAAAGACAGGCCAATAAGCGGAGGTGGTGGAGTTACTCTCTATGTGAGAGATTTGTATAGAGTTCTGTCCAGAAGTGGATGAGGAGCAAGTTGAGAGTTTGTGGGTGAGAATTAAGGGACAGGCTAGTATGGGTGATACTGTTCTGGGTGTCTGTTACAGGCCACCTGATCAATATGAGGGAGTTGATGATGCCTTCTACAGGCAGCTGATAGCAGCCTGGAATGCCTATACAGCCAGCCATTCACAGTCCAGGAGGTTCCTCCAGTGCACTGAAAATAACTTCTTGATGCAAATGGTGGATTATCCAACTAGGAGAGGAANTAACTTCTTGATGCAAATGGTGGATTATCCAACTAGGAGAGGAATGCTGCTGGATCTTATACTCACTAACAGGGAAGTTTTGGTTGAAGAGGTAAAGGTTGAGAGCAGCCTTGGCTGGAGTGACTAGGAGATGGTGGAGTTCAGGATCTTCTGTGGTAGGAACAGAATCCCAAGCAGGATCACAACCATGGACTTCAGCAGGGCCAACTTTGGCCTTTTCAGGCAATTGCTAGGGGAAATCCCATGGGACAGTGAAGGAAAAGGGACCTAAGACAGTTGGTCTATATTCAAGGAAGATCAGAGCATCCCAATAGGTAAGATATCAAGAAAGGGAGCCAGAAGATCTGCATGGTTAAACAGGGGATTGCTGGGAAAACTCAAGTGGAAGAAGAGTCTATAGGGAGGCAACTAGGAAAGCTAAGGCCTCCTGGCAATTAAACCTTGCAAAGGAGGTCAAGGGCAACAGAAAGGGTTGCTTCAAATACATTGCAGACAAAACTAACACTAGAGGCAATGCAGGCCCTCTGATGAATGGGGTGGGTGCCCTGGTGACTAGGGATAGTAAGAAGGTGGAGTTACTGAATGCCTTCTTGGCCTCTGTCTACACTGCTGGAGACTGTTTGCAGGAGCCCCAGATGGCTGAAGCCCTGAAGGATATCCTGGAGTCAGGATAAATGATGAGTCTGCCTTGATTGATGACGATGGGTCAGGGATGAAATAAGCCATCTGGACATCCATAAATCTATGGGTCCTGACAGGATGCAGCCATTGCTAAGCCACTCTCCAAAAGCTTTGGTGGGTTGTGGGAAGCTGGAGAGGTGCCCAAAGACTAGAGGAAAGCAAATGTCACTCCAGTCTTCAAAAAGGGCGAGAAGGAGGACCCAGGTAATTAGAGACCTGTCAACCTCACTCCATCGCTGGAAAGGTGATGGAGTAACTTATCCTCAGAGTAGTCTCTAGGCACATCAAAGATAAGAGGGTCATTAGGAGCAGTCAGTATGGTTTCATCAATGGAAGTCCTGTTTGACCAACCTCATTGTCTTCTATGAAGACATAACCAGGTGGATTGATGATGGTAGGGCAGTGGATGTGGTCTACCTTGATTTCAGTAAAGCATTTGACACCATCTTCTACAGCATCTTCATGGCTAAACTGAGGAAGTGTGGTCTGGAGGATCGGGGTACTGAGGTGAATTGTGAACTGGTTGGAGGAAAGAAGTCCGAGAGTTGTGGTCAACAGGAGAGAGTCTAGCTTGGAGGCCTGTATGTAGTGGAGTCCCTCAGGGGTTGTTACCTGGACTGGTACCATTCAGTATATTCATCAATGACCTGGATGAGGGAAGAGTGCACTATCAGCAACTTTGCTGATGACACAAAGCAGGGAGGAATGGCTGACACACCAGAGGGCTGTGCTGCCATCCAGCAAGATCTGGACAGGCTGGAGAGTTGGGCAGGGAGATATTTAATAAAATATAACAAGGGCAAGCATAGAGTCTTGCTTCTGAGGAAGAGCAACCCCAGGTACAAATATAGGTCGGGGGCTGGCCTGTTGGAGAACAGCGTAGGTGAGAGGGACCTGAGGGTCCTGGTGTGAGCCAGCAATGTGTCCTCATGGCCAAGAAGGCCAATGGCATGCTGGGGTGTATTAGAAGGGGTGTGGTTACTAGGTTGAGAGAGGTTCTCTTCCCCCTTTATTCTGACTGGAGAGCCTGCATCTGGAATATCGTGCCCAGTTCTGGGCCTTCAGTTCAAGAAGGACATAGAACTTGAAAGAGTCTAGTGCAGGGCCACCAAGAGGATTAAGGGAATGGAACATCTTCCTTATGAGGACAGGGTGAGGGAGTTGAGTCTCTTTAGCCTGAAGAGGAGACTGAGGGATGACATAATTGGTGTTTATAAATATGTGAAGGGTGAGTGTCAGGAGGATGGAGTCAGGCTCTTCTCAGTGATGGCCAATGATAGGACAAGGGGCAATGGGTGCAATCTGGATCACAGGAGGTTCCATGTGAACATAAGTGTTTTCACTATGAGAGTGACAGAGCACTGGAACAGGCTGCCCAGAGAGACTGTGGAGTCTCCTCCTCTCGACACATTCAAAACCTACCTATTCTTTTGTGATATAATCTAGGTGATCCTGCTCTGGCAGGAGTATGGCCTGAGACCCAGGAGATCTCACCATCACTTCTGCTCTGCTATAGCCTGTCCTATAGCTGGTTAAGTCAGGGAAAATGTCACCAGTCTCTGGATTTCTCCTATTATATTCAGGCACTTCAGTTATGAGCCTGAATTTAAAAGCTTAGCATAGTCTTTCTGAAGGATGATTAGACTGTCAATGGATTAAAAAACCCAACCCTCCACAAAACCAGGAAAATTTAGATGGGCTGAACTATTATTTATGTAAAGTTTCTCTCTACATCACTCCAGACAAAAGCCTCAAGGTAAAAAGTTAGGAATTTAGAGCTTTCTTTTGGGTTCCTATCCCTAATGGGAATATGTGAGAATAAATGCCTTTAAATATTATGATGATCTAGTGGAGGGTGTCTTTGCCCATTACAGGGGATTGGAACGAGATGATCATTGAGGTCCCTTCCAACCCAAACCATTCTATGATTCCATGATATGTTAACACAGCCAAGATATGGTGATAATCTTACTCTGTGATCAGCACAGAATCTAATTTCATCTGGGTCAACAGGCAACAAATAGAAGTTTTTTCTGAGATTTCTTTCCATCATTTTTACTAGACTTTCTCCACCACACACAGAGACACTTTTATTTGACCTTACACTGGAGCCCAACCTGTCTCTGAATATTTTGGCCTGTTAAACAGCCAGCGTCTGTAGTCTTCAGGGCCTTGTTTAACCTCGAAGACCACGGATGTTTTTAGCTGGATAGAACTCAAAGTTTTCTTTTTGCAGTTTTTAACTTTTTCTGCCAAAACGTCTACCTTGTTTATGCACCAGTATCATCAGTGAGACTGTCATGGCCCTGGGAATGTGTTACTTAACTAACACAGGAGATTTAATTGAGGAGAGATAAACCACGTATTATGCTTCTGCAAAGCCCTGCTATTAAGACTCTGATTCTACTTCTGTTTACACAATTGCAAATTGGGAACAATTCCACTAAAGTCAACAGTTATACAGGATACAAGTGGTGTTAAGTGAGATCAGAAGCAGGCTTTTAACTTCCTCTGGCCTTTCATAGTCTAATTATACCTGTAGCATACAGATTTAGGGTTAAAGACACAAGGTTTCTGTTAGAGCTTCCTGTCAAAATCACATCTTGTCAGAATGTGTTTGAAATCTGCTGGGGTTATAAGCACTAACAAAGTTTGCCATTATTTGGAGAAGTCTATTTTTAATCACTTTAAAAAAACCCAAATCAAACCAAACCAAACCAACAACAAAAAAGCCAAAAAAAATTCTCAGTCTCTTTACTGCCAGTGTGCTAGATAAAGTCAGTATAGTCAATGTTCTACCTCTGATTCTGCACATCTCTTGTTAAGTAGAAAAGAATTATCTTTAAAACAGGTCTTATTAGATAAAAAGTTCGCAGGGTGTTTGAGTGTAGGCCAAATCTCTACTATGGTTTTTCCTGATTTTCTATCCTAGATTTCAAATTTCTTGTATTCTACTGACAACTTGAGTTTAGATGTGAAAGAGGAATATGGGATGACACAGTCATCAAACCCTAGATGTGGGAAAGACTTGCGCTAGTTTTGAAGGTAGCTGATAAGATCTGCACCATAAATGGTTCCTTTGAGGTTTAGAATTTAAACAAGGGACTTCACAACAAAATTATATTGCTTGCACATGCTGAGAAATGCCTTGGCTCACTGAAGTTGATAGATAGACTCCAAGGAGACTACATTCTGTCTGTGTCCTATTCCTGAAAGCCCCAACTGTTTCCCAGTGTGATCATAACATGAGTAGACCAGAGTCCATGCATAAGGTGTGTACCCATTTGTGTTGGTGTCTGCTTCTTTATATGGTCTATTTACAGTTTATGTGCCATCATGTGTTATAAAAAGTCCAACTTCTATAGTGGCATTTCTCCAGTATGATAACCCTTTATCTCTCAACCACTTTGCATATCTGACAATAGCTATAACTCTTTGGGGTTTTTTTTCTCTTTAATTACTCCATCAGTCTCAGGGTCCTGAAATTACGCTACCTCTCTAAAAAAAAATCATAATCCTAATTAAAAATGTGTGTACACTAGTCTGGTGATTGTGCCTGTAGCAGGAGTGAATTTTAAAACCATGTTAGCTGGAAAAGGACACGATACAGCTGCAATGCTGACAACTCAAACAAAAATACAAGCCAGAAATTTAGAATAATCTGCTACTTGGCTCCTCTACACAGAAATCACACTAGTGCTTCAGGTTCTGAACCTGTTTCCTCCTCTTTTGCAACAACTGGATAGTAGGAGGCAAATGGAAAGGAAAACTAACACCTCTCAATCTCTGTATAGAACAAGTCAGAAAGTGTGAGCTTATCCCATCCGTTCGCTGTATCATGCCCTTTTCAATGTCCTTAGGTGGCTTTTGGGGAAGATGAACTTGCAGCAAACCCAAGGAAATGAAAGGCTGAAGTTATGTCTGAAGTTTTTATTTAAATATTTAAGAAAAGTCAGCAAGAAAACTGTATCAACAAAAAAACTTCAAAACAAAACATAACCCTCGCTTATGCTGTAGCATATACTGAGATTTTTTAATTCAACATAGATCTAAAGCACATCTAAATTAATAAGTAAATAAACATTACCCTATAGAATTCATTGTATTAGGCTGTAGCTGCCTCATGGATTAGTAGTCTTTTCATATCAGGATTAAAACAAAACCCAAACATTTCAAAATCTCTATTGCAAATAAATGCAAGGTGTTCAGTAGTAGTCCACCATCCTCAAAACAGCAGTTAAGCACCTAAGCTAGCTCTTTAAATCTCAAAAATGTCAGGACTGTAAGCAAATGTGCTGTTCTTATTCCCCTAGCCCTGTATTCTGCAATGGGATCTGAGGAAGCCGGATAAGGACTGATGGGTATCTCCATTCCACATTAAAAAAAAAAAAAATCTGGGTTAAAAAAACCCCACAAACAAAACCTGTGAGACACTGTATGACAAAATATTCCACGTGCCACTTTTTATGTGGAGATGTAGGTAGTTTAGGATATTCTACAAATGTAACTAAATTTTACACATCATTCTGTTAGAATTGTAAAATTGTTTGGGTTGGAAAAAAACAATAAGATCATTGAAGCCAACCATTAAGGTAGCATTGCCAAGTCCACCACTAAACAATGTCCCAAAGCACCACTACTACATGGCTTTTAAATACCTCCAGGGATGGTGCCTCAACCACTTCCTTGGACAGTCTGTTCTAGTGATTGGTAACTCTTTCAGTGAAGAAATGTTTCCTAATATTCAATCTAAACCTCCCCCAACAGAACTTGAGGCCATTTCCTCTTGTCCTATCACTTGTCACTTGGGAGTAGAGATCATCACCCACCTGGCTACAACCTTCTTTCTGGTAGTTTCAGAGAGTGGTAAGATCTCCCCTCAGACTCCTCTTCTCCAGACTGAATAACTGCAGTTCCTCCAGCTGCTCCACATCAGACTCGTGCTCTAAACCCTTCACCAGCCTTGTTGCCCTTCTCTGGACATGCTCCAGCACCTCAATGTCTTTCTTGTAGTGAGGGGCCCCAAACTGAACACTCAAGGTACTCAAGGTATTTGAGGTGCAATCTCACCAGTGCTGAGTGCAGCAACCCCTATGATCAAAGGAGAAATGGTTAGTGACCTGATACACTGCTTAGACACACATGTCTATGGGGCTGGATGGGATCCACCCAAAGATAGTGAGGAAGCTGGCAGAATGGCTCACTGAGCCATTTTCCATTATTTATCAGCAACCTTGGCTAACCAGAGAGGTCCCAGTTGACTGGAGGTTAGCCAATATGATACCCGTCTACAAGGCTGAAGGGGATGGTCACTCCCCTAGGCCTGCTGTCTTTATTACTTCTGATGCATGTCAGGATGTTGTTGACCTTCCTGACCACCTGGGCACACTGCTGGCTTATATTCAGCTGGCTCTGGACTAATACTCCCAGATTGTTTTCTGCTTGGCAGCTTTCCAGCCACACTTCCCTGAGCCTGTAACATTGCATGTAGTTGCTGTGACCCATCTGCAGGACCTGATGCTCAGCCTTGATGAACCTCATACAGTTGTCCTCAGGTTAATGATCCATCCTGTACAGATCCCTCTGTAGACTGTTCCTACCCTCCAACAGATCAACACTCCTGCCCATTTTGGTGTTGCCTGCAAACATACTGAGGATGCACTTGATCCCAGATCATCAATAAAGATCTTAAGAGTATTGAGTCCTGGGGAACACCACTTGTGACTGGCAACTAACTGTATTTATCTCCATTCAGCACAACTCTTGTCTTGTCTGTGTAGCCAGTCTTTTAGCCAGCAAAGTGTATGACCATCCAAGTCATGATTAACCGTTCTCTCCAGGAGAATGCTGTGGAAAACAGTGTCAAAGGCTTTGCTAATGTCTATGTAGACAACATTCACAGCCTTTCCCTCATCCACTAAGTAGGTCACTTCTCATAGGAGATCAGGTTAGTTCAGGTTCTTATATTGGGTCTGTCAGTATGAGGGTCCCACACGGAGCAGGACCCACAAAACAGATGCACATGATGTTGAGCAGTGACTCTTTTCAAGTCTTCAAAAAAAGAGACCATATTCAAATAGATGATCATCTCTTGAACATGACACAAATATTTTTTCCATTCTCACTGATTTGTGAAAAATGGTGAGGACTAAGAAAATACCTTTAATGGGAAAAATCTGCTTTGCTTTTTAGATCTTTTTATTTTATTAATATCTGAAGGGGGGAAATTGAACAATTTATGAATGTTCAGTGAACTCATGAAGATTTCAATCAATTAATTTAGATTAATGTTTAGTATATTTTAAAAACAATTCAAAAGTGAATTTCACTTTTACTACCATGAATGAAATCTTACCCCTTCCAAAATCAATTAAAAATACTGTTATCCTTGGATAGAGTTGGGGTTCTGCTCTTTTATTTTAGATTGTTCTAATTTAGATGGTTATATAATTATTTAAAATTTAGCAAATTTGTGCAGGCTTTTTCCCTAGTAAAGAAATGTTTTCTTAATGCTACAAAGGCTGTTCTGCTCTATACAACTTGCCATACATCACACTGTAATGTAACTGTGAAAATCAACAAATAATAATTAAATTTAGGATGCTGGACTACAAATGTACCTCTATCACATTTCCTCAACTGTGACAGATGTTTTTTTCAACAGTTTAGACTGAACTGGATATTATTTACTTCTGTGAGTATTTAGACACTTCAAAAAGGTTTTTATTTATGATGTCACAGACCAAGGTCTTTTGAGGTAGGAATAGAAAAAAAGACTGGGCACAGAGTGAAACGCAGTGCAGTACTCTTCCACTCCAAAACAGGTTATTTTTCAGAAAATACAGAGTATCTGTTTTTCATGAGAGCAATATCAGCTAGTATATTAAATTTATAGATATATATATAAATCTCCTTATAGTAATGGTACATGGTTGGGTTTATTGTACTTAGTTCAACCATTATTTACATCACTTAAAACATTATTTAATATCTTCCTGAATGTGTGATGAAGCTGTTTCTGCAGCCCACTGTAGCAGTAGTGAGGTTTAAGAATAATTTCTTACAAAACTTTTAATAAAACAAGCAATGCTTTATATACTTTTAAAATGCTTTGATATTCTAGATTTATGGTGAAAGAAGGTAAAACTTGAAAAGTCTTATTCTGAAATGTACTGCATTTGCCTAATTACTTAGAAGTAAAACTTTCCAAATACATTTTCTTTCCAAGCAGGGAATTTTCCCCCCCTCCTTCAAGAGTAAATTTGATTTTCTGTTATTTTGCTTGGACCTTTCATTAACACTGAACCATGTCTAAGTTCCTGTTAAGTTGGGAAGAGCAAACAACCTTCTGAGGGACTGTGTTGCAGGTTGTTTATAGGAACATCTTTTTAGCAGTCTTTGTAGAACTTATTTACTACCTCCCGCAAAGAAAATAGAATGCAAAAGCAACTTTTCTGTATGAATCAGTAACTATACTCCTCCTTGATTATGTCTTGGTGTTTTCCCTTCATAAATGCAATTCTCAGTAGGACGTTACCTACATCAAAGACGGTAACCCATTGATGAGAAATCAACTTACTATGTCTGGATGACTTTTGATAGGGCCTGATCAAAGGGCCAAAGGCTATCAACTCAGACAGGCACCTCTTTTCCTTTTGTTTCAGTCCGGAAATGAGAGAGCTGATAGTTGCCTTTTGGTCCTAATCCGCAGCACTTTGCTTGACAGGAGATGAAAGGTGCACCAATTACTGCTGGTAATAGCTGACTAATATATGCATTCATTACTGTGGTTATCCTTACAAATTACATTATAATCTTTACCTGCGACATAGGGAGATATTTCATTACAGCAAAATCTCTGTTAACATTACTTCTTAGTCTTTTTTTAAATCAAGAAGAGCCTAAAGTAGAAATGCTTTCAAAAAGAAATTCAGCTAGATACAATCATGTGAGAGAGTCCAAGAACTCACATAATGGTAGCAGCTGGAAATTTTTTTCAGTACATAATACGAGGAATAATTATATTTATGTAAAACTGATATCCACCTCCTGCTTCAAAAACTCCCCATGGCTATTGAAACTGTGAGTATATGTCTCCGAAATAGAAATCTGCATGCATGAAGACAACATGAAAATGGAAAGATAATTTATCAATGACCATGAATTATAAGCCTATAATTGTATCAAGTTGTTCTCTAGGCAGGAAATCACAAGCTTTTTATTTTTACCACATTAACATAAGATACAAACCTTTTAATAGTAACGATTGCAGTAATGTATAATGAGAACTAGAAAAATAATTGAAAAGAAAGTTTGAGATTCATTGTTTGAGGCAGCAGCCCAGCAGAGTCTTCTAGTCTACTATGGAGATCTGTCAGTTATCACACTCGCAATCAGATTGCATAGGGAATAAAGGACTTCTAATATATCAAGAAGGTAGAGTACCAGGAAGAGTTTGGAGATGTATAGGTAGGAGGAAAACAGGCCAGTCTATCTGCAGATGTCAAAAAATAGCAAAAGACGTGTGAGACAGGAGAGAGTATTGAAAAGTCTCATTTACAACTGATAAATGGTACATTCAATGATTCAAGTCAACAGCTGCCTGAATATGAGCCATCAGTGTGCCCAGGTGGCCAGGAAGGCCAACAGCAAAATGGCTTGTATTAGAAATAGTATGGTCAGCAGGTCTAGGGCAGTGATTGTTCCCCTGTCCTCGGCACTGGTGAGGCCACATCTCAAGTACTGTGTTCAGTTTTGGGCCCCTGACGACAGGAAGGGCACTGAGGTGCTGGAGAGTGTCCAGAGAAGGGCAATGAAGCTGGTGAAGCATCTAGAGCATAAATCTGATAAGGAGAGGCTGAAGGAACTGGGGTTGTTCTGCCTGGAGAAAAGGAGGCTAAGGGGAGACCTTATCTGCTTTTACTGTAAGCAGATTAAGGCTCTGCATTAGTTTTCTTCCTTAAGAGACCATGTTATATTCATTCCAAGAACTAGAAGATACTGACATTTTGAAAGGCGTAAATTAAAATTTGGAGGAAACTTATTCTTATGAGGTTTGTTTATGAGGCCCAGATGGCCCACTGTAGTGAAGAACTGTCTGTGAAATCGATTTTACCTGGAATATTCCTAGAACTATTAAAGGAAACAATATAAATTAATTCAGAATTGTTTGGTGTGTACACAGCTGGCATGAATGAAACAATAAAAGATGTTGACGCAAGCAGCTCCCTCTGCTCCTGCACACAGACACACAGAGATTCGTTCATTTTGTTGGGGTTCCAGAACAGGACTCCTGAATACGGAACTCCTGAGTTTATTACAACTCCTGAATACAGAGTGCCTGTTTATGGAGTGTCTGGTCCTAGGCTTGATTCCTTAGTGGGGAAATGAATGATGGAGGGAAAATAGTAGTACTCGTACCTTGAACAATATGGTGAAATTCCTTGAAAAGGGGAAGAAATAAAGAATTATAACAGCAGTCGTACCTGTATGACCATTAAACCACACAATTTCTGAACTAGTTCCAACTGTTATATGTGAAAAAGTTCAGCTTGTTTGTGTCTTCTTCAACTCAGTCATGCTGAAATACTTTTTAAACCAGTTGTTGTGCTATTACTTACAATAATTGTTATACTGGATAAAACCTAAGATTCAAGAATGGCTGATAGGGTAGGACATGGTCCCAGAAAAAGGTTTGCTTATGTTTAATAGCTAGAAGTTGTTTTAAACCTGTTTTTTGACTACCTGAGAGTCTTTTCACAAAGTCTGGTATTTAATGTTGATTTAGTTTTATTTTACTTTCTTTCTGGTTTGGGGCAGAGGTTTGTGCATCCCGATTTCCAGCAAAAGCCAGTGTGACTTCACTCAGAGGAAAAGCTTGAGCTCCTGCACTGACTTAAAGTCCTGTGCATGTTTTGTCAGCTTTGTGAGGCTTACTAGGGGATAAGTGAAGTTCAGAGACCTTTATTGCTCTTCATTTTTAGTGTTAATGTGTTAATGTCTGTTTATTTCTTTACCAGGACATTCCACTTTTTTTTTTTTTTAAATGTGAACTATAAAAAGAGAAAGTAAGCAATTTTTTGAATCTTTTTTTTTTTTCTTTAGATTACACCTTTTCTGTGTGGTCATCTATCTTTAAAATAAGAAACCTGTTTCTAGAAGAAAGAAAAAGGGAAGGAAAAAAATAATTCCTGTGCACAACTGGGTAATCTTTCAGCCTCTTTAAATTAATAGTTAATGTATTAGACTGATTTGATAGCTACTTATACCTGCCATGTAGTTTTTATATAAAGAATATATTTGTATTTTTAGTCATTTCTGGGGCTACAACAGGAAATGTTTTTTTGATTTACTCATTGAAATCAATAAGAGCCAAGGTACATTCCTCAGTGGTATAAAATCAATACTCTAATTACAGCAGCATCAAGGGTACATAGCAGATTGAAAAAAACCCTTGACTTCATGTCTGTAGCAATTGCAAAACCAGTTATGAAGCATGCATGACAGATAAATGACTTTTGACAGGAACCCTATTTAGTTTTGCTGTTGTACTCAGTAGTAGCAATTTGCTTAATGGGGCAGTGATCAGTGACAGGGACTGATACACATAATAAAAGCAATAATGCACATAATAAAAGCTTCCTAATTATTATCCAGGTCCAGGTTAGTTAATAGTACTGAAGTTGTCTTCTTTTGGTGATGTATAAAACTACCAGATTACTCCACTGGGAAACAAAGACTAATTTTCCTGAGTCTTGATTATTTACACCAAATCTTAGAAATGCTCTGTTTCCAATGGAATAAATTGATGTTGCATATGATACAGGATTTCTAATTCTTATAAATTTCTTTTTATTCATGCAACTATGGTTGACATTTCTAATGACATTACAAAACTTAATTATTTAAAAAAAAATACTGTCTAGCTCCATGCAAAGCTTTACCTGAAATGATAAATTCATTGCAATAAATTGTATTTCTAACCACAGTCCTTATCATGTAGCTATCTCACACACACACACACACACACACACACACACACACAGAGAGTGTATCTGGCCCTCTTCTTCTCATTGTGACTTTTGAAGAAGCTTTCTGGATATAGACCTTATTCAGAAAAAACCCCAGACTTTCCTTTTACTGAACTTATAACAACTACCTAATTTTGTAAGCATTTAATGGTATTTTTTACATATAAGGTTTTCCAGAAGCTTCATGAACATGTTACCGTCATCTTGATTTTTTAAATTGTAGTCTGTCTGATTATCCTTTATTTCACTGTTTCCCTCATTATTTTAGCATGGAACTCGTAATTCCAAATAGCTGCATATACCTCAGACAAAAGCTTGACTTATGTTATCCCTTAAAACTTTCACTCATAGTGAAACATTTTTAATGTCCATCAGTTATTATTTTGCTGAACTTTTCCTAATATTTGATTCTCACAAGTTTTTTCCATTGCAGGTCATATATGTATACACACAAAAAAAGCCCCAACATGAATATGCCTCTATATATCTAGATGCTGTGTAGAGATAATGTGTGTGTATATATATATTTATGGATGGATTAATGTCCGTAGGTACTACCTAAAAGAACAAAAATCAGGACTTCAAGTCAGATTCCTTCACCTTTAAATGTTCTTAACTTTAGGAATACTTAAGTGAGATTCTCAGTTCTAAAACAAGTTGGCATTCTTATCAGTCTTATAGCACCTACCACTGTAACATCAGTGAAACTGGGAAAAGAGGCCTGAGAGAGATTTTTCAATGGAGAGAAATTGCCTGTTGGTAGCTGTTTTAAAGGGTTACTCACTGCCTCTATTTTATTAGTAAATTTGACACAACTTTGCTATAGGAAAGAGCAGAGGATGCTGAGTAGGCAGTGGGGTCACTACAACGTGCTGAGAACCTTTTGTGTGTTTGATGATGGCACAGATACATAGCAAATCCCTCTTGAATCTTTCTCATTAGAGGATAAAGATGCAAAGAGCTCTTTTGCTCTTATTTTAAGATATTTCTCACTGTATCACTGTTGAGATGTATCTTGCAGGAGACCCAGTGCTCACTCATTATATTTTCAGGACATTCACAAAGATGTATTTTGTTTGTGAAGTTTTTAACAAAATTGACAGGGGAAAAATAAATAATAATTTTAAAAAATCTAAACCACTCAAAGCCTTCACTGCTGGACATCTGCAATTGCATAGATGTTATCTGGACTTGTGAGAAACTATTCTAATAAGGAATCCTGAAATTGTGTCATTCTACCAGATAAGTGTAGATAGATTGATTAATTCTATAATAATTTATTCCCTTGTGAATAAAAGATGAACTAAATTATTAAAATGTACAAATAAGCATAAAGCAGTTGTGAAAAATGTAATGTCTGAAACGACAAGGTCTGCAGTCCATCATGATACTATCATACTACACTCTGAATTGTGTCTGAAATGCAACGTGAGACTTCCTTCCCTTTTCTACACAGTTTTATTTCTTGAGGCCATCTAATGATTGATTCTGTCCTTTGTGCTGCCTGATTGAGATTTTATGTAGCCACTTTCAAGCTACTCAAAGTTCCAGTCGCAGTGTCCCACATGCCTTTTTGTCCTTTTAAAAATGCGTTCTGTTACATCAGGTTTAACTCAGACTGCCCAAGCAGTCCACCCAGACCACATATAGTCAGTAGATAAACACTTCCACAAGGAATCCGAGTGACTTAGGAAAGCTGTATGAAGAAAAAGCCCCTCTATAGAGAGAGTATGTAGTATAGATATGGTAAGATACCATTAAAAAGTGGAAGATATAGGTTCAAAATATTTCACTTTCCTCTTAGGACCTTCACCTGAGAGTTTGAAGAGCTGCTGTTCAAGTGTTACCTCATCAGGACTCTTCTGTTTTTTCATCAGGTAGCTGCTGAAAAAAATTGGAAGTGATTGTAAGTGTTCCCTTTTTTGAGTTGATTCTCAAAACATTTTTAAGGATATATATCTATTATAGGGGCTGTCTGGGGGAGGGTGATGCATGAGAATAGGCAGCCTGATTTTCTTTTTAAGTCTATCTACCATGTCATGCTGTAGTGAGTGGCACGATTGCATCAGTTTTCACCTGAGGTTCAAGCTAGGAAAGTGTTGATGAGCTAATGTGTGACACTCAGTGGGAACCTCTTATGACAGGCTCTTCTATTCTGTGTGCAGAGTGTCACATCTAGGAGATGTTTTGAAGGTCTCTCTAAAATGTCCTCAAGTGCTTCTTGCCATTTCAAAGCAGAGATTAAAATTAACAGCAACACTTCACATCTGAAATGATCACCAGCTTCCTCTCTGTGAAGGTGAGAAGGTGAACCCAGGGGGCTGACATCAGCTTTTCGACCAGCAGCAGAATTGCTTGGTTCACTCAAGTTGGGCTGTCTACTGTCACTTAAAAGTGCTCCGCTGACTAGATAAACCTACCTCATAAACATGGAACATATAAATAAACACAGCACTCTGATTTGACTCAACAAGGTGACGATGCTACTAATTCTAACTATGATCTGAGTTTCACGCAAATGTGGTGGCAGTGTGTGTGTAGCTGGTACTAGCAGAAGCCTAGAGCCAAACCTCAACATAACATGCACTGTAAGCATAGCCTTTGACATTTAGGATTCAAATCTAAGTAGGCTAATCTGTCTCTTCTGTCCTGTCCTCCCCTCCCCTTCCCTCCTCTCCTCTCCTCTCTTCTCTTCTCTTTCCACTACATTGTTTATTATTATCGTCATTATCATCCTCTTCCTCATTGTCATTAACTATTAAACTATTTTTAAGTCAACCCACAAGTTTTCTCACTTCCAATTCTCTACCCCATCCCACTGAAGGGGAGTGAGTGAGTGAGTGGCTATATGTTGCTTCATTTTTCACCCTGGCAGGGTTAACACCAAACATGCTGGAGGATGCCAGCATGAATAAATCCTTCCCACTCCAGATATTCCATCCTTGCTTCTTTCTCTGCATTTTCTTTTATTAGTTATTCTCTCTTATGAAGTCAAAAAGATTCTCCCTATTTGGGTAACATGCACAGAGAAAGCACTGACTAAAGTCACCAGAAACTTGTCAGTAGATGCCATGTTCTGTTTGCCCTGCCAAAGCCCTCAGATTAAAACCAGGCATCTTCTATACATATACCATCTCAGTAGCATTTTTGTCACACATATCTGTATGTATATGCCAGCAGGGTTTGTGCTTGGTTCTAGATGGCAGCTAAATTTAAAGAAAGAGGTAGAGGACTTAAATGTCCTAAATTCCAGCAATGTTGAGAAAGGTGGGCTGCTGGGTACAAGAAACAGAGCTTGAATTCCGCCTTTATTAGATATCAGAGAATCCACATACGAGATCACTCTGAAATCCAAACTGTACAGAACACATACTTCATTAATTACATTGGTCACAGAACCACTTATATACCAGCTGCTGCTAAGTAACCTGCAAGGGAGATTTTAGGGAGAAATAAAATCTCTTATTAGGCTAGCTGATACAGTTGTAAAAAGTGGATGTCTCAGACACGTAAGTGATCTTTTGTGCAGACATTCTAATCTTTTAGGTAGACATTCTTAAAGCAGTTAGAGAAGGGGCATATGTTGATTTAACTTAGGCTGTTTTCATTGCAGTGGTTTAAATAAATTGGCCTTAAAATGACTTAATATGGTGTTAGCTCGGATACAGACAAGGCTTGAGAGAGAGAAGGTAGCTATAGCTCTATGTAGCTGCAGCCACTTCAATTTAAAATCCCCTAAGACCACTTGCAATTGTAGCACTACTGTTAAAGAACTTTAAGAGATCTTGGAATTCACTCTTGTCCCTGAAAGTCATTTTGCTCTGAAATCAAATTGTAGTTTTACAGGACCATGTCAAACAAATCTGACTACATTTGATGCCAGGTGTGATGGGGTTTCCTGTTACCAAAAAAACACTATTGCACAAGCTCACAGGTATATCTCATCCTCTTGTCATGCTCTACACCACTGCACTCTGCACTACTGCAGTTATTAACTGCAGAATAAATTACTTGGAAGGGCTCTCTGAAGGTCATGTAGTCCAAGTGTTTTCCTGTGTTTCTTGTGAATTTCCTACTGTAAAATTTTTGCCCATTGCCTCTTGTTCTGTCATGGGCACTACTGAAAAGAGTCTCATTCAGTCTTCTTCACTCCCTCCCATCAGACATGAATACATATAAATTCCCCCCCCGAGCATTATCTTCTCCAGACTGAAGAGCTTTAGCTCTTCTCATAAGATGCTTGAGTCAATCCTTTCTGTACCTGCCCTGGACTCACTTCAAAATGTCTACATCTTTCTTGGACTGAGAAGACCAGAACTGGACACAGTGCTCCAAATATGTCCCATCAGGGAGTAGTGGGGAATCCCTTCCTTTGGCCTACTGGCAACAATTTTCTTTAATGCAGCCCAGGAGACTGACGGACTTCTTTGCTATAAGAATACATTACTGGCTCATGGTCAGCTTTTTGTCTACCTGGATTCTAAGGTACTGATCCTATACAGAACTATTTTCCAGACAGTTGACCACTCGCACATACTGGAGCCTGGTGCCCGGGATTACTCCTCCCCAGGTGCAGGAC
>VZTU01029982.1:111413-121978 GCA_013400835.1 Zapornia atra | reverse complement strand
TTCTTGTAATGCTGGCTTTTAAACCAAATAAAACACCCAAGACCTTATTATTTATAAGTCATAACTTAAATTGTTAGCTTGGCTAGTAAGAGTCCAGATATGCAAGCTATATTATTTCCATTGGAAAAAAATTTTTAATGACCTCATCTGTTTGGGTTTTTTTGTCAAGGTGCCTAGTAGCATTACATCTTTTCAACTTAAAATTAATATAAGAATGGTAAGTTTTTAAAAATTAATTAGAGGTTTTAAGTCTCAGAAAAAAATCTGTAGTTCTGTAGAAATCTGTTGAATTGGGGTTTGGAAAACTATGTTCAAAATCCATGCCATAACAAAATTCCTATCATTTTTTGCATGCTAATTGAAGATATCAAGGTTCCCTAAATACTCTAGCCAGCCTTATCCTCTAGCTTGTAAGTATTTGAAAGTTTTAACCTCCTGCTTTTAGGTCCATACTTTACAAGTTTCTCAGTAACTTCAGTATTAAGTTTTAGCTTTTCAAATTTAGATCTCTTTGATTCTCTCTAGTAGTAATCAGGTTTTGGAAAATTCTTCTTGAATTCTTTAAAGAGGAGAATCTGGGGGACTATGGAAACTCAGCATTGGGCTAGGCTATGTTCCCTATCAAAAATATTCATCATTACTGCAAAACAGTCAGCCTGTGTGAGATTTATCGATCTTACATCTGTAAATCTTTTAAAGGAATAAAAGCTCTTAGTGTAGAAGTCCTACAGTGTCAGTTTTGTTTTATACCAGTGAAACAGAGAACAAGCTTTAAAATATTTATTTCTACAGAAAATATATAATGCACAGAAATATGTGAGTGTACACATTCTGATGAAATTTTTCATTTTTACATTGCCTCTCAACCTAAAAGAGCTTGGAAGCTCTCAAAGTTTCACAGAGCATTCTGTAAGAGCAGCTTAAATCTCAATTGTGGACGGTCTGCCAAATCTTTATTTTTATGACACTTTGAGAGATTTACAGTAATTTAGTTTATTTTTAAGGTGCGGAGAGACAGCATTAAAAGACTAAGTTGTTAAACTGAATTATGTTCCTGTGGGAGTGATGGTGATACATTCACTTTATAAAGAAAAATAAGAAGGCTCATCAAAAGTAGGAGACTTTACTTAGTAAAACATGTAATATTGCTTTGAGTATCACAAGTCTTAAATCTTTCAGTCTCTGAAGGTCAGGGAAATCATTCACATAATCATTTAATTCCTTCTCAAAGCATGTTAGTGGGGGTATGTGTAAAGTAGAAAGAAGCAAACAAGGAAGGCATAAATATTTGCATTTATGTCTGTTGCCTGAGTTGCAAACTTCAGGTGAATTAAAATCTTTCTGCTTATTTGTGAGGATTAAGTATGGAATTTGCATAAAAGGGCCTGTCATATTTTAGGAGATCTATTGAGTTTTTATCTATTCTGTTTTGTGAAACTCTCAAAAGCCATCGCCAACTCAAAACACGCTATTGCTTATTTTTTGACGAATTTTCTGGTCTGTGCAATCAAACTGCAATGATAATAGCTGTGGCTATTTGCTGGTTTAAAATGTAACCCTGTTAAATATCAACCCAAGGCTTCTGCAGCGGGCTGCTGTCTTCAGCTGGTGCGTGACTTGGCTGTTTACAGAAAACTGACTGGATGTTTCTGGCTGTTTACAAAGTGGCTCCGAAGGTTTACTTAGCAGTGGTCTGCTTTCAACAAAGTTGTGCGTGCTATTTCCGACTGGGGGTTTTGGGGTGGTTTTCCTTTTTTCTTTTTTTTTTCTTGGTCTCTCATGAAAAGGTGGAACAGTTGCATTTATTTAGGCCTGTGTCTCACTTGTGAGCTGGCTTTAGAGGTTAGTTTCGGGAGAAAAAGTGTGTCCTTCAGTGGGAAATGTTGCTAGAGGAATTCTTTCCTGGGCAGGTATAAAGGCTTTAGATTTGTTGCTGTTTATCTCAATTCTCGATCTCAAAGACGATTGGAATGGTAGTGGTTTAGATTTACTTTTTATGTTTTACTAATTGCTTTTAATGGGATTTAGTCTTGTTAGAAGTCCTTAGCGAATAGGTGGACTACAACTCTGTGAATCCATGATCACAGTTTACATTTCTTGACTGCTTTCACCCTGTCGTGCATGGAATCAACCAGAGTAGTTTGTCTTTTTCTTAAACTGTTTTGGTGTATAATCATGGATGTCTAATGATAGCTTTTGATTCTTAGAAACAGTTCTTTACTTGACTGTACTGTTTGTTTGTTTAGTTGTTTTAAAGTCTGGAGTTTATCAATTCACAACTTGGTCGCTTGATACCAAAGCTGGTTTCTCCTGATATGTTCTCTTATACATTCCTGCAGGGAAATTGTCACCTCTCCACTGACAAATTTATGTTAGTACAGTCCTTTCCATGCTCAGATTTGATCATAAACAAAAGGTCTGTACCGTCTCCTGCAGGATCAAATAGAAGAAACCCAGATTTTTAGGAAAAGAACTACTTTTTCCTACACAAATATTTTGAATGACTGCACAGCGTTGTAGGAAATACATAATTTATGTACTCCATACTAGGGTTATTTTTTTTTCACTGAATTTGAAGTTATTTATTAATTAAAGAAAAAATGAAGTAAAAAATTTAAGTACACTTGTACTACTCATATGCTATTCCATCTTGTATTTGATTTGCAAGGAAACTAGGGTCTTGGACAACAGGCTGGAATCCATACGAATTTTATTTTTAAAAAACTAGCAGACATTTTAGGCCAAAACTGGAACATAAATGTCTGCAGGTTTTTGGGTTGTTTGTTTTTTTGTGAGCAAAATGCTTTAGATGATTCTGGTATTCTGGTCCTTTATGTTAAACCTTTAATGTTCTGGTTTAAAACATTAAAATTACTTTTGTATATGAGAAGAGATGTTGGTACAGCTCTGTTCTTGGATAAGTCTTTTAGGATATCTGTAAATGTGTGAAAAATGTGACAAATCCATAATCTTATTTTAAAATTTTGGTCTTTGTTATCCTTATCCCCTGGATCTGAGAAATAAAAGCAAATTGCTTTTACAAGATACAAAGTCATTATCACAGAATACCTTGTGTTGGAAGGGATCCTACTCGTTCTTTCACTGTTTGCTGTTTCATACTGTTTCTGTGGTGATACTTCAAATTTCCATAGATGCCTCTTCTTGCAGGGTATATATCAGCAATAAAATATTAAAATACAAAGAAGGAATAAATTAATGATTAATGGCAGACATATACAATGTTGTTATTTGTTTTCAGAATCAGTGTTGGTTGTCTTAGTTTAACCACTTGTAATTAGAATCATAAGTATTATTTTACTAAAAATATACAGTGAGGAACATATGATAATAAATCAGCATCTGGATTTCCTAGCATTGTAAGATGAAATAGTTCACTGCAGTAATGGGGATGTATTGAATAGTATTCTTCAATCATCTATCTCAAGTCTGGTGCTACTTGACATTAATTAATGGCTTGATAATGTAATACAGATATTTGCATTTAATGACGACCTAGACAAAATGACAAAACATACAGGATGAGAGCTTAGAACGGTTTCTGAAAATGGAAGAAAATATTTCAGCAATACACGACAGAAGTAAAAGTTGTACACCTAAATGAGAAAAATCAGGAGGCTAGTAGAATAAAGTAGGTGGAATGCAAAATTTCATATTGGCATATGGGGAAATATGAAGAGAAGGGTTACATGTAAAACATATCACATAGTATTTTTGTTTTAAACAAAGCTAGAAAACTGTAAGCATGTTTTTAGAAGGCACAATGCTATGAAATAAAAAGGAAGAACTTCAGCTTGTTTAGAATAAAAAGAGAGAAGACAGTTGAATGGTGAAAACTACTTGAAAATACTGAAATCAGCTTTAAATTGCAATAAGGAAAAGTAAAGCAAGACAAAATTATCTGTGGTGAATGCAGATAAATAAATTGCTTAGAGGGCTATCAAATGTCTATATTGTTGATTTAAATATTTCTTTACATTTTAATTTTTTTCTCTTTGAGAATTATGTAAGGATGAGTGGCACACGTTTTAACATCTGGGAATGTACTAGAGACTATCTTGAGGGCACTTACAAAATCTTTCTACTACTCTGCTTTTTCCTCTTTTCTGGTTGTGTTTTCTGTCTATGTAACATATATATAGTCTATCATTGTACATATGATGTCTTGCAAGTGCAGATTGTCAGTTTAAATAGAGTGGGATAGAACTGGAGATATCTTGTTCCTTGTATATAGAAAAAAGCCTCAAGATACTAAAAAAGGAACAAGATTATTTATCACATGGACATAAGGAAGAATATTGCTAGATATTCAACAGTTTGTGGAGTCTTTTATGAACTCAGACTGTAAACATAAAATAAGAAATTAAAATGTTGCATTGAAGCACCAAGTGATGTCTGGGAGAATGAGACTTCAAGAGAACCATAAAATCAGTGCCTGGTAGTAGCAACAAAACTCAAATATATTTAGAGATGCTTTGGACGGCATCCCTGCATGGTTACATTGCAGATACCTGAGTATGAAAAGTTCTTAGCATTTGAGATTGATAGTAGGTGTCATCTAAATAAGAGTGAGAAATTAAGCATTTCCGTGCATTTTTAAAAAATAATAAATCACGTAGATGCCCACAGCTCTGTGTATAAGGAAATATGTAGCCTTTCTCTTTTTTTTTAAACAGATAAATTGTGACAAAGCAAAAATAGGTATCTTTTGTCACATCTAGAATATGTCAGTATACACCACTTCAGATCTACAAACAGTTCTATGCAGAACAGCATTGTGGGTAATTTATACAGGGTAATTCTCTAATCAGGTATTAAACTAGTATTTTCTAGGACTAAACAATAGAAGAACTGATTATTTAAAGACACAACATGCATCTACTCTTAGGTTTTCAGCTAAAACCAGCAAAATTCAAATTAATTCCTAGTGATAGGAAACAGTCATTATAAACTAACAGGTACATGTTCCTCTGAGCAGAAAGAAGAAGGTGGAAGGAAAGAGGAAAAAAACAGTAAGACCCCAAAGATGAAATGATACAGGAGCTTTAGCTGACTCTTTAAATTCTCCTGACTGGTGTGTATCTTTTTGGTTTACAATAGTTAAGACAATTTCAGTCCAAGTGACAGAACTTGATTATATGAACTATTGGTGTTTTTTAACCTCTCACTAGATTTCATTTATTGATATAAAGAGAAAGCGTCATTCATTAAAACTAAGCTTGCAATTGTCAGGACCCCAAACAACCTACATACAGTTAGTGATGTGTTTAAGTGGCTGTTTGATTCTTTTGAATAACTTGATGTCATTTAATCTGTAATGCAAACATGATCATCCTGCAGTACGTGCACTGGAGCTGAAATATATTCTCTTAATTAGAAAGTATGGGGAATTAATCCAAATTCGTGATGATGCTGGTGTAGCTCAATGTAAATACTGGAGGAACGATGAAGTATTTCTTGTGAAAAATACATGTGCGTGGAGCTGTACTGTGGAGCTGGGAAAAAAAACCCTGACCCTACTAATATGCTACACTTGGTTGCTGGCCCTTGGAATACAGGTCATTTGTTCTTCAACACTGACTTATGCTTTGTCACCATTTAACACTCCAAAGCAGTTTCGTAGTCACACAAGTACTAAAATCCCAGGTTTGATAGTTATGTATTTGAACACTTTGGAACGCAAATGCCATTGAAAATGGGCAGCAACACTCAAACTTGGCCACATTTAAAAATTATGCTGTCAGCCTAGTCCCTGAAGAACAATGGAGGGTTGACATAGCTTTCAGAAGACAATAGAAGGAAATGCCTTTAAGGGAGCTGTTAAAGTAAAGCCTTTTAAAATAGCCTGGACTCTGCCTTCAATTCTGCCACAAGATGACAGTATCTCAGGACGTGACTGCTACCGTGTTGTTGAGTGAATGTTCAGTAAGGTTACAGTGTAACATTAGATAAAAGTTATGAACTAATATTAACAGTATTTTGCAAGCAAGCATGTAGAATTACTTCTTCATTAGGTCATATAGGTGAAGAGGACAATTCTAGTCCATTTTCCTACGAGTCTGAGAATGAAACAAAATATTTGCCTCGAGGCTTCATTTCAATAGAAGTCAGCTATAGGGTGAGAAATATGCCTGGACAGGGCAACACACGTAGTATCTGCTCCTGCTAACACTGTTAAGCCATTAGCCCAAGACTGTCACCTGCAGATAATTTCTCCATGCTGCTGTTTAGCGATACTGTCATGATGCTGTCATAGTGTTCCAGTATGTAACTGAAAATATAATGAAATTATAATGAAATGATAATTTACGTAAGTTTTGAAAAGAATCTTTGCTTAAATAAAAATACAAAATTAATCAGCTTTTATCAGAATTGAACAGCGTTTTTCATCAGTCTGAATGTAATCAGTATAGAACACTTTGACTGTTTTTTGTAACTGGAAGTCACATTTGATACGGCTTCCAAGAAAAGCAGGAGTGAGGAAGGGAAGCTTTAAATTATCATCTCACCATCTTTAACAGAGCTAATAAAGTTCTCACTGTTTTTACTCACTGAACTATGTATAAGCAAGGATTTGGGAGATTCTTCCTGTTACAGTTTAGGAAGTATATGAAGTTTCACTCACTGCAAAGAAATGTGTTACATGGAATTATGTCCTTTTTTGTCCAGTCCTGTGAGGATAATAATTGAATTCTTGGATATCAGGATGCTGGAAGAAGGTAACTCAGTATTGGGAACTGTTTTCAGAATATCTGCAAGCTTTTTAAAGTGCATTTCATGTAGAAATTTGTCGTAAGTTGGATTGTCATTTTCGTGAGAGCATCCTGTTAGATGAGTTCACATGTGAATATCAGGTTTTTTAATAGCTCTGTGGGGTGAAGATGGGAGGGGAAGTAAGATCTCTGATGGCATATGCAACATCTTTATGTTCTGGCTTGTGAAACTTCCAGATAATAATTCAAGACTCCTTTACCTGAAAGAAATTAATGTCAAATGTTGTACAGCTTTACTTATGATAATAGTTCAGCTGCTTAATTTCACTAACTGCATTTTAGACCGCATTCCCTGCTTGCTGCTTTATCTGAAAGGATGGTAGTTTCTCCGGAAGGATGAATGTCTTCTCAGTTCATCCATTGAAATGCATATTGCAAGCCATCTTGGCTAAATGTACTGCTCCCTTTCTTGCAATGACAGCATCCTTTGAGGTAATCCTTCCTCCCTGCTCTTCTCATTTTATTCACTTTCAAAAACAAAAGGTCTACTGCTGGGATTCTTATATTCTTCTTGGGACTTTTCCAACATCTATCCCAAAGTAATATGAGGTGTGTGGAAAAGCCAAGATGGTGCACAAAACATAGCTTCTATTTACCTTTTAAAATAAATTTCACATTGAATATCAACTATATTTTAAAAGTAAGAGATTGCCTCTGAAGAGATTTGTTTTAATACTTACACTAGTGATTTGATTTTGTAGTTGTGTTCAGAAGACATTTAATTAAACAAATACTTATTAGCTGGTCCTTACAGTTTAGCAGCTGTCAGAATATGTAATTTTTATAGGTCATCTATATTCTAAATATTGAGGGTGGCGGGGAGGAAGAGCAAAGATCAGTGCTTGCGTAGTTTTGCCTTGCTTTGAATGGAAAGAAAAACCCAAACAAATGAGAGAATTTTAATGATTGCTTTGCTTTCATCATGTTTTAAAAGGCTTGTGCAAAGCCCTTCTCCCTTATGAAGCCAAGCAGGATTTGTCCCTCCATGATGATTGTCTTTAGAGCAGTTAAAATGCAGGAAAATGAGTTTAGCAGCTGTCAAAATTAGTGCAACTCCAGGGACTAATAAAAAGAAAAACTGTCATGTTGACACATTAGATAACATCCTTGGGATGTGGGACAACACCTAATGTGCGTTATGTCTGACCTACTATATGCGTGTGTGGCAGCCCTTGAGTATAGTAATTAACTTGAAGAGGGACATTCTGCTTAGGTTTCAAATTGTATATACAACATATACAGGAGGATCAAAAAATAATCTGAATTTGTAGAGAGCTATGCTGCAGTACAGATATGTGCTCAAATGCCTCGTACAAAATGGGTGTGTGTGTATTATTTCTTCAGTGTGTGAATGTGTATGTGTCTAGTAATGATCTTATTTATAAAATATTTCTTGGGTGACAAAAGACAATGCATATCTACCTATATATTCAATGTACAGCAAGAAATTATACTAATTACTAAGTATGCGTTCTTCCAAAGTATTTCCTCATGCTAAAACAAGCAATGAAAATATCAGATGAAAATAAGAAAAAAGCAAAATGATGTTTTAAGATAATTTTATTTCCAAAGTACTGGTTTAATTACCCTGATCTGAATAGGTCAAGGACTTGAATGCAGGAAAGGCTTTCAAGTCAGAGTGCAAAAGAAAAAAACCACATCACCCTTGTAGGGAAGGTCTCCAGGCTTATCTGCATGAATAGTGACCTGAGAATCTCTTCCCTCCTGCCCTAAAGACAGTATGAAAAGGGAGCAGTATCTTGTAGGTCAGAGAAAGTAGGAAGAGGTTAGAATTTCCAGAATTCAAGCTGAAGTGGACTTTGCAAGGAAATTAAACAAAAAAGATTCTTTAGATATATAAATAAGAAGAGAACTAGACCTGTTTGTGTTAGGTAACCTGTACTGGCCCCTACTAACATACTCCTAATGGATTATCACTAGGAACTGGATAGTTTATTTCAGGATTTTTGACATTTCGAGTATGGTAGAAAATAATAAGAAAATGGGATTGAGGAGTAAAGGAAAGGAAAATAGTATTTTGTATCTTCCTTAACTAATGTAACCTTTGATTAGATAACTTCTAATTCTGATATTTTCTAATCTCACTAATGCTGTTCAAGGATAAGGCATATGCCTTCAGCGCAGGCAGCAGTCACTGTGGTTTGTGTTTTGCATTAAACACTCTAAGCTCACTGCGGAGTGGTGGTGTGCTTTATGGCTTGTTTTGTGCTGGGGAAACAAGAATCGCTGTTCCGTGGTTTCCCAAACTTCTTTTTGTTCAGTCACTTTGATTCTGGGGATGAAACCTCCAGGGAACTTACATAGGGTGCTACATAAAACTCCTGGGTTGGTCTCTTCTTGAAAGGTGTGTTCTGTGTGATGAGATGGCCTTGCCTTTCCTTACTGTAACCCAATGTCTCCTGAAAGTGATTCTTGGGCAATTAATAGGATGCAAAATAGTAGCAAGTGGCTTCTTGCTTGTCTGCTGAACCAACCTGCCTTCCAGTGTTCTCATTTGAAAGCATTATCTCTGGCCCTCAAAATATTGGAGCAGCAACTCTACTGCTTCTAAAGCAAGAAGCAATCCATGAGGTCTGAAGAGGGATTAAAGGCTGTTGTGAATGCATTAGAAATGTTGGCTATTGAAGTTACTGCACTGAACAGAGGGAGGAACTCATGTTCTCCAGTGACTTGGAGAAAATCTGTTTCCAAAGTAAGGATTTACCTCGTGTTTCAAGTGGCATCATGGAAAATGCCAACCAGCTCTGAACCACTGTTTCTTTTTCACAAGCAACCAAACATAAATGTTATTAGGATTTTTTTCCCAAGAGATATTAGCTACTGTCGGCCAACTGTGTTCAGAGAAAGGAAAGGAGAGGACTGGCCAACAAAAGCTCTCAGAACATTTTAACTAAGGGCTGAGATGCCACACACTTTAATTTATTTTTTTTTTATTTTTAAGTCATCTTAAAAAAAAAAAAACCAACCAAAAAACCAGACAAACATACGCTGCCTTCTCTGCTAGTACTTTTTTTCCCCCTCCATATGCTGAAGCCAGCCAATCAGTAACAAAATAATTCCTTGGTTGGTCTGTTTGCTTCAATGTTTTTCCAAGAAAAGCTGTTGACTGTGCTACAAGATAGTTGTAAAATTACCTGTCCTGCGATTAAAAAATAGAAAATAGATTGATTCTAATATAACTATAGCACATTACGCTAAACTTGGATGCTTTCCTTACTTTTAAAGTGTGCTAGGTATTGATGAAGGGCTCGAAAGCCTCATGGATTTAACATTGTTACTGCAGAAGTCTTGGATCATCTCAAAAAGTAAAAGCAGCCTCTGGATGATAATTTTTCCTATTTACATTTTTAAGAGGGATCTGTACTGGTACTGTAATTGTGCTAATTGTGCTGGTAGCCTTTGTTCAGACTCTTCAGGTGTTGTCTGAATTGTTTTCACTGCCACACAGACTGTACCATAATCTTCCCTGTGAAAGATGTTATCTTCAAACCTGTTGTAAATCTAAGTGCTTTTTTGACATTTTTGAGTAGAAAGAGGTTTGTGTCGAACATATAATTGCTGTCAAGTTTTCAGTAGAGGAGTTTGCTTTGCTTGCGTTCAAATAAAATTTAGCACTGACTTTGGTGATACCGTACAGGAAAAGCCCTGGGGCTTCGGGAGCTACCATTCAGTCTGTCCTAAAAATGTGGCAATCCCAATTCTACCTGTGTGCTAATATGGAAGCACTATATAAAGTACAGAAAGGGACATCAC
>VZTU01029982.1:91883-111393 GCA_013400835.1 Zapornia atra | reverse complement strand
TTTTCTTTTTTTTGTTTTTGTGGGGGGGGGGGGGGGAGGCGGAATTTACTCTCCCCATTGCAGATGATTGTTATGTCCTAACCGGAAGAACTATTTCCTACCACACTCTCTGCCACAGCATTTTGGTACTAGGAAAAGATCTTACATCTCATCTAAATCTCTCTGTGTTCTGCTGCTTAAACCAACCTTTTTTCAAATTCTGCAAGAGTCACTTCAGAAGGCTGCTTTGTGGGTGGCAGGGGATGCAGGAGGAGTGTTCCTGGTGTGTCATTTCAGGTGTGACCCTCCAAAGCTCTCCACCTGTGATGTCTGCACAGAGAGAATTTGACTCACGTGACTTGTTTAAGTGGCTTCTTGCAGCACACTATTCCCAGTCCCTTTTGTAGAGGGATATTAGATTAGAAATAGTTCAGCACAGCTATGGCTAGAGAAACCATTAGTACTGATGCATGGAACAGGTGAAGCAGTGGAAGAGCTGGTGGGACTTTTCAAGGAGGGTTTCCAAAGACTTGAAAAATCTGTAAAGCAGATTTACACTGTCCTGAATTCTGGTCTGGGTCTATCCACGTGTGGTAGTTGCATATTGGGTGAAAATTTAATTTTTCCTCTCTGAAGTGAATCTCTCAAAAACTGTCTCCGATTTTGCTAACTCGTGGCTGCAACATACGCTACATAACCTAACGCTTGGCACACTCAAATGTCAGTGCTAGCAGAGAGAGCTGCAGTTTGTCTGCTCAGTGATGCGTTGCGGTAAGCGTGATGAACCTTTGAGAACACTTTCCCATATTCTTTCTTTGTCACATTTACTCTCCTACCGAGAACTTGCAGATTTTAAGCAGTGGCATTTAGTTGCTGCAATACCTTTATCTATTTTTTCAGCATCTCAGGACTTGAATGCAAGATTGGCTTTTACTTAGCAGAAGTTATGGCTTAAATGGAAGCTTTGACTTGAGGGCAAAGCCTGTTGGTTGGGTGGCTTTGGTCTCTATTGTGTTCACACATGCATTAGATTGTTTTAGTAGTGTTCTCGTAAATACAAATTAGCTTTTTTGTGTTTGCCACTAATGGATTCTGGAAAGGTTGTTATAGGTTATTTTTGCATTTAGAAAGTTTCAGTTTGGGTGATATCTTCAGAAACAAAAAAAGAGATTTGCATTGTTTTAGATATTTTCATTAGAAATGTAATTTGAATTTAAGAAGAGAAAGTTGTCCGGAACTTTTGCAAAAGAAAATAATCATGGATACGTGGAACACGTTCTGTACACTCCTTACAGTTTCAGGGAAATGAAATTTCATTCATGTTCAAAGCCTTGTTTTACACTTCAGCACTGGGAATCAGGATTTCCCAACACAATGCGGTCATGAAAAATGAATTAGCACTGACGCAGAGCTCGCAACCTCCTTGGCGCCAAGGGGCTACATTTAGCCAATTTCCTGCAAGGATATAGTTCAAGGAAAGTTTCTCACTGATGCCTAATGTAGCTGATATTACTTTTTAAAAAAAAAAAATCCATTTCAGTAGTTACTTGAAAACCATTCCCTTGTTGAAAATAAGATTTAATTCCACTGCCTCTGTACATGCTCTGTTTGACTGTTAAGTCCCACGTTTTGTTATTTCAGCAGACTTCAAACGTGTAATAAATAAATTTCCACTGGGTTGGCACTTCCTTTTTGCTTCCTGATATAGGGATTGATTGTTCTTTGCAAGTCTCTCGGGATTTTATGAGCTTTCTCAGAATGACTGACTTGACCACAGATTCAATCACCATAATTTTCAGAAACTGTTCACACAGAAAAGCCAATAGAGGCAATTTTTAGAACAATAGCAACTGCTGCATATTGTATGAGATCAAATGCCTTCTCAGGTGTAACAGGAGATACAAACAATGATGGAATTGACTCAAAATATTGTTAGTTGTGGGATTAAAGTGTTAGTAAGAAAAGTTCTATAAAAGAAGATTCTTAGAATAGGGGTTTGTCACTAGGTGTCTTTTATATTTCCATGTAAATACTAAGGTGGTCACTCTAGCCTACAATTTGGAATATTAGCAAGTACTGTGGAGAAGAAACCATATTAAAACTATGTACTGAAACCAGCTTTGGGTAACAAAATTTTAGACCAAGGGATTTTTAAAACTTACTTCGAGAAAAGATGTGACAGTTCAAGGATGATCGTTACTGTGGGGAAAATAAAAAAAGGAGGATGAAATAGGAAAACAGAATGAAAACTGTAAGTGAACATAATGCAGGAATATTAAGATGTTTTATGTATAAATACAACTGTTGTGGACCTTTAAAAAGCTCACACGTTCCATACAAGATTCTTTCTGATGGAAAGTGAAGGGCTAACTGAAAAAAGAGAGGTTTTTATAGTGAGTTTTACTGAGATTTATTTGCCAAACAGAACCTTCCACCTTGGAGGAGCCCTAGGTAGAAATAGCAATGGGACAAATACTTTCCTTACTCTGGGGTTATTTTTTTTACTTAGCTCAGGTTAGATACCAAGTTGGTATTGAACATTACATTTGAAGATGTCCTGCTAGTAGCTGATCTTTTGTGAAACACCAGTGATTAGGTACTTAGAAACTGTTCCCTTTGGCTTCTGGACCAAGGAAGGCTTCTTAAGTGAGGGATGTGTTTTTGAGTTTTGTTTACAGACATCAACTATAACCATAAAATATACTGAGGTGCTATGTGGTTTTAGCAGATGTAGCCCTAGTAGGCTCATTTCCATAAAACATTCACTGAGATGCAAGGAGTTTAGGATACTACCAGCTACTAAAATGAGTGATTTCATTAAATTTACTAGAAAGGGAAGTGACAAAGTAGCCTGGTATTTTTTTCCCTGGGTGTCTGTCTTCACACAGTTCACTTGCCTGGCATTTACATCTTCTTCCTGCCCTAGATCACTGTATTTGTCAGAGATACTATAAATAATGAGATACAAGTTGTACTTAGAAAGCTCTCTACTCAAGCACTGCAGTTACTTTTCATAAACTCTTAGACAAAGAGTCTGTGGGCTCTGGGAACTGATCTAATCCAACCTGCCCAAAGCATGAGTGATTTCAGGTTGCCCAGTTCCATGTCTAGCTGAGTGCTGAAATCCTGTATGAAGAGAGATTTTACCTAGTCAGAAGATTTTTCCCTTGCTGTGACTTGTGATGGTCATATCTTGTCCTCTCCATGGACCTGCAAGAAGAGTCTGACTCCGTATTTCTCTTCGCAATCCACCAGCCTAGTGTGAGAGAGTGGTTTGACACACACCCTTTCCCCTTTAGCCTTCTTCAAGGAGAATAAGCTCAGCTCCCTAGGCCTTTCCTTCTCTGCTTTGTGTACTGCCACCATCTCCCTGGCCTGCTACTTGACAGCCCTCTAGTTTGTCTAGGTTGTTGTTGAACTGCAGAGTCCAGAACTGGGCACATGTCAAATAAGCTCCTGCAGGTGCTGACCAGAGGGAAGCAATCTCCTCTCTTTTCCTTCTGGAAAATTCCTGCTTCATTGCTGCACGGGCACTTTTCTGGACCATGTTCAACTTGTTGCCCACCTGGACCTTCGGTCCCTTTTGTACAATGCTGCTTTATATAGTGTGTTTTCAGGCTGTAGTGTTGCATGGCCTTATTCCAGCCAAGGTGGGGGAAGATTTGGGTATGTGAGTCACGGATTAGTGTGTTGCATTTGAAACATTAAGATGTAGGCTTCCTTTGCTCAAACATTTAAAAAAAAGCTGTTGGCACAGCCATTCACTTGGGAATAGGTGGTTACTTGACTGCTGTGCAAACGTTATACTAATGAACAGAGTATAACATCACGTAATTTTCCTATGTTCCTACCCCAGCAAAAAACCACTGAGGGCTTTGATCCAAAGCAATAATGTTTCCTGTTTTCAGGCACCAGTTGTTTTACCATGTTGTGTGGAAAGACGTCTGGAATTATATATCCTGTATAAGCAATCACGATGCAAGTTTGTACTTGGGAAGTAACTGAACTCAGAAATTCTTGTACAGACTGCCATTTGCTGAAAAGAATGAAAACTACCTATTAATTTGTCAGTGTACCTATGTCCTATATAATCAAGATAATCAGTCTCACTTAAATGGGACTTTTGTGCCCAGTGGCATAACTTTCAGTCCTCAGATGTATTCTGTGACTAGTACCTAAAATGAAATTGGGAAGGTAGAACTACGCTCAGCAGAGCACTTTTTCTCATCCATTATTTAGCAGTTTTCTGTTAAGAGAACAGAACTGAGACTCTGCTGCTCAATAATTAAAGTGGGTGCAGCTGCATGTAGAGCAGTATGAAGATTCGTATTTGCATTATCCCAGATTTCCAAAGAGAAGGAGAGTTTCATTAGAGGAGATGTAAATATCAGTCCTGCAATGTAACTATCTGAAGCTCTGAATCTCTGAGCTCAATTTTGAGACTCTGCTGCTTGATTAGGAGAGGAACTATGTGATGCTACATTCAGGCCTTCTTCCTGACAGCTTACTATTACAGAAGTAAACTGGTTGCATGGCATGACACTGGCTGTCGTATCATCATGAGGCAAGCAGCACCCAGTCTCAGTTTTGTACGTAGGGAGATTATCTTCCCCAGGGAATCAGATGATGACTGAAATGATTACGGTGGGACATAAATCACCGTATAATGAGTATGTATGAAAAATTAGGTGGTGAAGCTAGAAGGTGAGAGAAACTTTTACATAAAAGTAGCTTCTAGTAATGCTACATAAAATATACTTTCTTCCCAACAGCTAAACATATAATTCTCTTACTGGTTATATAATAGTAAGCAAATAAATATGTCTTCTCTAAATCACTTAGAGTATATACTTGGGAGGAGATTGTGCATCACAGGAAAAGAGGGGAACACTTGAAAAGGTCTGGGAATTGCTTCAATATCAGAGCAAGACTGATAATTTCCAAGACCTAGTATAGGGCCCAGTTGTTTGCTCAGGGGAAAGTCTTGTCATCTCTAACGTAAGGGCATTATTATATTTGGAGATACTTTCTATTCCTGGTAATCTGTTTATTTTTCTTTCTATCTGTAATTATATTTTACCTAACAAAATAGGAAGCGGTCCAACAGAAGTTTTCCCCCAGAATTCCCCTAATTTTGAAAGTCAAATCTCTGGGTTTTTTCCCCTATCTATACTTATACATATATGTGTGTGTATATATATATATATTTTTACATCCCGCTTACCTATTTATGTACAGGTATACATACATCTTATCTGTATCTATAGAAATATATACAAGTTGCCTTGGTTATCTAAATATGTATCTCGTCTCTTCTATGGTTGTCTAAATATGTACCTGTAGGAATTTATCAGGGTGTTTTTCAAGATACTTAGTAAACCTGCTATGTTCCATATGGAATATTAATTTTCCTTTTATTTTGTTTAAACAGTAAGTAAGAACATAAAGCTCAGCATACTTTTTTGAGGCCACTTAAAATGGTATCTCCTTTTAGTCATAGATTAGGAGAGGAATTAAGCATTATTTTTCATTTGACTTGGATGTTTGTACCTGAAATTCTGCCTACAAACCATTTTCCATTTAAAGCATGTCAGAATCTAAGACCGACTTCTTTCAGATTCACTGAAATCATTGATTTCAACCAAAGGTGGGGGGAGGAAAAAACCCAAACCCACAAAACACAGCTTCCTGAGCTCTACAGTTCTGGCACGCTCATGAGAAGGGGGAAAAAATGTTTTTATTACTGATCTGTGGACAGACAACCATTCCCCTTGCTCAAGAACTGCCCCGTGATGTGGATTTGTCTGGAATCGGATACCTTCTCTCAGCTGGTTGGGATTGCGTAGGAATCTAGGCAAGCATTTGAGTGTGGCATTGGATGCAAATTATCTGTAAGGTTTTGTAATCAAGGAAGAACTTTGCTTCGTAGTAGGGTGTGTAGGGATGTGGGGCTTTGAGGTTCCTTATGGAAAGATGCATGAACCTAACTGGGCCAGAGGGGAGGAGACACTTGCTCTGCTCTTGTGAAGGCACTAGTGCTCCTTGCAGAAAGAGTAGCTGTGGGAAAGGAACAGAAATGGGTCAGAAAAGTTGGTCAGAGGCTGTACAGTTAATGCTGTAGGGGATCAGGCTATATATGTTGTGTCTAATATATGATGTATAGCGAGACTATCTGTCCCAGTGGTGTTGGATAGCAGATCTTAATAGCGGCTCATGAAGTACTTCAAGCACTTTTAATTCCTGCCAAAGACTGCAGTGAAATAGAGGATATGTCTTATTTCTGCCTTGCCATGGGAATTACTCTACTGTTTATGGACTGTTTAGAGAACAGATCAGCCTAATCCTGATCAGAAAAGGCTTATGCAAGAGTAAAAAGACACTTCTATTGTTTTTATTTTTCAATGTGTTTGTCAGTCTCTTTCTTGTTTCTCTTCACTTATTGAAAATATATCAAATATTTTAATAGCACTGGAACCATGATTTTATTGAGTAATACGCAAACCTTGCAGTGTTTTGTGTCTAATTTAAAGCATCTCTAGAGAATAAGTTTAACATTGTTTTTCTATGTTTTATTTTGGCATGAGAGGGAGATTGGATGTCTGTTAGGAATGCAAGATATTTGGCATAGTCTAAATGTAAACCAGGATTTATCAGAATTCTAACTAAAAAAAAAATAATTAACTTTTACACTATTTACGTGAATTAAGGGCGTATTTGGTTTTCTCATACACAGTGTATCTCAGTTGCTGGAAGAATCCATCTGAATAACTTTCTCTGCTTATGAAAATGCTTTCTACTTAGCAGATGACAATTTAGGTTGGAGGCTGTTTTCGTTGGTGTAAAGACAAAATCTGATGTATACAGTACAATTAAAAAGTAAGCAAAATGTAACATTCTCAAAGGGGAAAAACATACTTCCAGGGATTTAGAGGGAAGATGAATTAGCTCTCATCAATTCTAGAATATTGTTTTTGACATTGGAATACAATTACTTTTTTCTTCATTTCAGCTAGAATAAATTTAGACATGTGAGTGCTAAATTTTGATGCTGTATGGGTTTTTGAAGCTAGGCAAGTGGAACGTTTTACCTGATTACTGCAGTGATGGCTTTTTACTGCAAGATAGTATCAAATTAAACAGATTTCTCATTTAACAGATACCTTTATTAGAAACAATGCAGTAAAGCTTAAAATAGATTTATGGGCCATATGTAGATCTCTGGTATCTTACACAAAGTCAGGTTAAGTATTTTTGAAGCCCAGTAAGTGAATTGCTAGCTTCTGTGACTCCATCTCTTGCCCATTCCTTGAGAATCCTGTAATGGTTTTTTGGTAGTAAAAGTGTACGAGAGGTAAAAAGCTGAAAATGTATTTTCAACCTTTTTCTCACATCTTTAACAAGTTAAATATTCGTTACTTCAAAACATCCCACCAGAATGGCTGTTGTGAATGATATGGCAATGTTGATAAACACAGGGAATATGAGTACATTTCCCTCTTTCACATCAAGCACCACAAGAAAATGCGCTCTTGGCTTGTACAGGTGTGTATCAATACTTATGAAAGTTATGTTAAGAAACCTGCTGTAGCTTTAGCAGTAGATACAGTGCTCACTGTGCAAACTGGCCAAAATGTCCACAAAACAGGCAGCTGTACCGTACCACTGAGATTTGCACACAGGGCAGTTATAAGTAGGACTCATGGGAGGGTATCACAATCAGCCAAGGACGAGTCTGCATTACTGTGCTGTTGGCAAACAGGCTCAGCCCGAGTTTTACTATGATGAATGCTTGACAGCCTCTTCACGTGTAAAAGTAACACAGTATTTTGACTTTCTGATCTCTGATTTTCCTGGATGGTTTGAAGGAAAAAAAAAATAAAATCAAAAATCAGGCTTTTATTAATGACATGAGTGATTACTACTGTCTTATTCTCTTCTTTAATAGATTCTAAACTACTCAAGTTAGAGACTTTTTTTTCAAAATACTTTTCTTTCCTGACTCCTCTCAGTGGTTATACTTGACTCAACATGAAGGCGATAGCTTAGGAAATGGATATTTATTGCTTTCAATTAAATGTATAAGGTATTAAATAATCCTATCAACAGCATCATAAAACAAGAAATGCTCTAAAAGAATCAAAGGCACACCAAGCAAGGCTGAACAAGGCAGCTGGAAACTTAAGTATAAATGAGTTCTGACTGTGTCAATTCACCCTACAACTTAGTGTAACCATAGCAAAAATACAAGAAGAGGTGGAGGAGCCTTTGTACACTGTAGAACAATTGCAACTCACAACAGAAGGTCTTTCTCAGTCAAAGAAAACAAAACATGTCAAGTCCTAGATAAGAGAAGCATGCCAAAAGTGAGAAACGGGAATTAGTCACATGAACTAGATGAAGACAATTTATTCCTGTACTTGTCAAGTCTCCAGAACTACAAAGCAAGAGCAAGTGATAACATCCAGGACAGTTTAGTCCCTTCTCTAACATCTGCTGGTGTGTTACAAGAACATGATAGTCAAATAGCACTGGAATCCAAGTTTTTCATTTTAACATCAACAACAGTAGTTTAGAATGTTATATTCTCCCTTTCTGACATGAATTTTCTTTAACCCGTTTCATACAAGGTAGAACAATTCAAACAGAAGGGAGCAAAAGACCCTCTTCCAGGTGTTCTGGGCATAAAGATAATTAGTAATTTCTGAATATCTACTGGATTTTACTTCACAAGGTAAATAGAAATGTTGTTGGTTTATGTATCCTGATAGAGTTTGGGCATAGAGTTATGCTGCACTATAGACATTGCAAAGGAACTGTCTTTGGAAACTTGTGTTCTCTGAATTGGGGGAAAATGAATGAGTATTTTAGGATTTAGGTACTGCTCACAGTGATGATCAACCACAATTTGGTCTAAATCTGTTTTAAAACTTCCTGAACCTTGTATAAAGCACTTCTGCCATCAGTGGAGGGGGATTGTACTGCATGCACATGATCATAATTAACATTTCATTAGTGGTGGGATGTTTAATTTTCTCTCTTTTTTTTTTTTCCCAGTCCTTTGCCATGAGTCATGCATTGAGGCTTTGCGGTGCTGCTCACTCTCTTGAGCATCTAACAAGAATTCTAGTATATGACTGTCACTTCATTTTGTGTAAAAACAGTAACAAAAGTTACAGATGATGTCTTCTCAAGCTGTGGAGGTGCTACAGCTGTAGTTGCCTATTTGGTACATGTAAAGAGTTTTCAGGTGAAATGTTCATGAGTAGACATAGTTCTTCCCTCCTTGAGCAATGTTGGAACAACCTGTAAGGAACAGGAGTGCTTGATGACATTTACCAGACCTTGCTATGCTGAAGACTGTTCTCAGTCTTACACTGATGCCATTAAAATGAGTAACAACATTTAAATCAGAAGAATCAGTGATGTCAGCAACAAGCTGCTTCCTGCATACGTAATGAGTTCAACTTGCCTTTAGCCAACCCCTTTTTGATGTTCTCCTGACAGGTCAAGAGGAGTATTTATTTATTTATTTATCTAATAGTTTATTTATTTTTGCTTTCCTGAGTATTGATTTTTCTTCCTAGGAGTTTGAGAAGCCACCTGTCTAATAGAGATGATCTTCAGGCTAAGCTGAAGTGGTGAAAGAAGCTGCCCTAAGTCACAGCCAGCAGGATCTCAGCAGCACTGGTGGTTCCAGCAGCATCCCCAACTTGAAACTCCTCAGGGAGAGTATGTTTGTTTAGGAACCTGCACCCACAGGGCTCTGCAGGATGCCAGCTGGTGACAGAGTGAATAACTGAACTGCAAAAGGTAAAGTTTCATTAACCTGCTGGTTGCTTATGGGCTTTTTGGCATTTGTTTGTTACTAAAATAAAAACAGTGGTTACAGAGGTACTTTTCAGAATAAGCTACAGATAGAGAACATACGATATCCTTCCTGGATGTTTCAAAGAACAATCACAAGTAAGTAATAAAGGGAAATGCTAACTGGCAGATCTTCAATAGCAGAAGACTTGTGATTCAAGATTTGTAAAATCTGGATGCATGTTAACATAAAGTGTTATTAATGTCCTGAATGAAGAGATGAACTTTTAACTCTTTGATTCTCTAAAGCATAACCTATTACTGAGTATGAATCTTTCAAGAGTACATAATAGCAATTTTTATATATTTATTATATATTAAAACATTGCTGCACTGTCCTTGAAAATAAACACATGAAAGTCCTCTCAGTTTTATAGTTGCCCCACAGATGACACTAACAGATACTTAATATACATTTAGAAATCACTAATTTCTGGGGAAGTACCTTTGATAAATACTTAATGTCTACATAAAGCATTTTTTCATAGTTTGGAAATGAAAGTAAATGTTAGTACCACATCTTCCCCTGAAGGATGTAACTGACTTGATTAAGCCTCAGAAAAATACATCAGTGTTTGCTTTTTTTTAAGTTTACTTTAATTTTACATGAGTTTAATCCCAGATAAGCTTCCAAGTGGTGTGTCTGCTCATATTTTTAGGTTTTTTAGTTTGGTTTTTTTTTCCTGAAACCAATGCAAGTCCAAGGTATTTTAGTTCTTCAATATCAGGTTGTTTGCTGCATTTTAAAATAAGTATCTCTTAGAGTGGTTTGTTCAAAACTGATTGGATGTTAACCCATGGACTATGCTGAGCCTAAAGTGTTCTATGATGGGGTCATTCTGTGCCTTCAGAGCTACTGTGAACAGGGTGCAGGCTTATGAAAAGCACATGTATCTTATGAAGGGAAATACTGTCTGTCCTTAAAAATGGCATAATCCTTCTGGGGAGGATTCTGTGACTACACTTCCATCTGTCTTCAGAGCGATATAAATCACAGAAGTGGGTACATCGGTGCTAAGGAAAAGCACATACTTCAGGTTTTTTGAGGTCTGTTTGAGAAGTCTCCACACCTGCCCTTGAGCCCCAGCTTTTCTTAACAGTGTGAATGAAACATCAACAAAGATGCAATTATAAGGCCAGATGAAATTACAAAATGCAGCGTTCTCTCTTTCTGAGAACTGTACAAGTACTGTATCAGACTGCATTTGGAACTAAAGTTTGTGGTTTTTTTACAGGGAGAATGATCTCATAAATTGCCTTTTTGTTTCAACTGTAATTTGCTAGGGTGATTTCTGCATCTGTTGTTTTTATTTGAAAGTTTGCTTTGGGAGGCTCTCAACTGAAACATTTGTTTATTATTATTTGTTTGGGCAGATGGGATTTGCACACTTGGATGGTGATGTTTCAGACGACTTTTTAACATTTGTTCTTTCTTATGTGTATCACTAGACAACTACAACTTCTATCAAAGCTAATACAGAAGAGAGGCAGTGGGGTCCAGTGGGCAGTGGCAAGATTAAGTCCAATCTTGGTATGCTTATTTAAAGTAGAGAGAGCAAGTGGTCTTAATAGGAATAGAGTGGAAAGCAATGCCATTTTTCGTGAGAGATTAGATATAAAAGGGAAAAGGAAGTGTAAGAGTTAACAGTGATATGTGGGAAAGGCTGAAAGTGAAATACAGCTGTTCTTATAGGGAGATTGAGATATGGTCCAGAAATCTAGGAGAAGGAATTTAAGCTGGGAAAGGGGGCAAAGGGGAAGAGGTCAATGACCACACACACCTGATTATAAATGCAGAGAATGGAAAAAGTTTGCTGAAAGTCAGTTGAAAGCTCAGTCTCTCTCAGGAATGGACACAGAACCCAGGAAAAATACCTGACTCTACTAGATTTTATTTTCATGACAGTGTTTTGCTGAGAAGAAAAAGTAACATATGGTAACATACAATTTTCAGAAATCTCCCTAGTGGTTTCCCAACAAGTAGCAATGATTATACAAGAGACCAAAGCATTGTGTTTTAAGTTTTGGGTTTTGTTTTTCTGGAACATGCTATGTTTTGTAATTCAGTACATTCTCAAGCTGGCGTAAGGTCCCGATTCCTAGCTTCAGACTGTAGATAAAATATACATTTTTATAATAACAACTTGCTGAAACTTGAGAAACTGTGCTATTGTAAAATTGGTGACCTCTTAATGCTTGCTACTGTTCAGATTTCATTGTATGAGAACAGAGAAAATAAGGCCAGTGTGTTATTCTATAAAAATGGCTCAGTATATCCAGAGCTTTTAAGAACTCTAATGTAATCTGGAGTTTTAAACCTGCACTAAATGGGTGTAATTTCATTAGTCCTTATTACCCCTCCACATTTATTACATTAAAAAAACCCAACAAACTATACCTGGTCCATTTGATCTTAGTGCTTCATCACACAATCAGAAGGTTGTTCTGTGTTCTTTCCCAGAAGTTTCATCTGAAATGAGGAAGGAAAAGAGAAGGAGAACAAACAGAAGCTATTAAATAAGCTATGAACTATTAAGTAAAAATCCTCCAATATTAAAAATTATTACTGTATCATTGACAAAATTACAGAAGTTCTGAAAATTGGGAGCTGATAACCTTTAAACTTTTCTATTCAATGGCAACCAAACAAGATACAATCATATAATAGCTAATTTTAAAATTAATTAATATTTGAAGAATACAGTTTTCAATTATATAATATTTAAAATAGTATATTGTATTCCCAAGGCTAATCTGTTGATGAGTTTACTTCCATTATCCCATTCCTAGCTTTTGGTATAGATGCAACAGCTAGTTGTACCTCCAGAAAATCAGAGAGAAATATATGTTAAAATTCAAAGGTATCCAAAATTGTCACTGAGATCTGAAGATTGAAAATGAGAATATTGAAAGCAATCCTGACATGGAGCCTTTCACGTTGATACATACATATGCAAGATTTCATGCTGCCCTTTCAAATAGCAGTAAGAGAATTGATTACTATCTTGTTCAATAGAAATTAAACAAACATGTCAGGGAACTAACACCATGTACTGTAGGTAGTATATCCTTCTGTTAATACAGGTAGAGAGGAGCCACTCTGCACAATTTATGGTTTCCATATAGGACAATATGGAAAGAGTACAGACTCGGTAGTAAATTCCTGATGAAATGCAAGTGTTAGTCTGTTTGCTATTAAATGTGATTTACTGCAGTTAGGTTCTCTCCCACCCACCTCCCCCCTCTGTTGGGTTTTTTTTTGTAGAAGGTACAGGGCTTTTACACAAATAATATAAACTTTTAATCCAGTTAGTGCAGAATTACTTGTTTAAAGAATTAGCAGCTGTATTTGCAGGTCACCTTTTCACCTGTATAGTCTCCCTTTTACATATTCTAAGAATACAGAATTGAGATTTGAAATGAAGATGAAAATTGCAAGGAGATTATAATCAAATAACACTTAAACTGAAAATGGCATAAATCTATCAGCTACATTATATAATAGGAAATGAAGACCTGCTACACAGATTATGGCACTACTCTTTCTCCACAGATAAACATTTGCTTAAATATAGATGACTTTCAGTGTGCAGTGTGTTCCTGTGTATAATGCTTTTTTTTTTTTTTAAAGAGCTATTTTCATTTAAAGCTCAATTGCAGAACCTCATTATCAGAAAATTCTATCAACTGCTTGCATATATTATTCTACTCATCTGCATAGCTTTGAGAAGGGTTGGCCAGTCATTTGCCCAGAAATAAACCTTATAGATAACTTTTAGAAATAAGGTCTTTGCTTTCCTTAAATCTTAGTTTTACTTAGTGATTTACATAATTTATGTCCAGAAGTCTCCATACTTGGAAATTTAAGACTGAAAAAAATGCATTTGAGAGAGTCATTCTTATGGAATGCTGATGTTCACAATAAAGTTGGAGCTTCCTGTTCAGTGCTCTTATTTTCAAACTCCCTGCCTTCCGTTCCCTACCTTGATGGGTTTTGTGATTTTGGAGTGTAGCATGCTCAGCAGAAATCCAAACAGCTGCTAAGAAGAACAGTTTTGTTAGCTCTGTTTTCATGAACTATTTTCAAATAGCCAGACATGTAAATTGAGCATTGCTCCATTTAGGAGTTTTTTTTATTTGCACAGTATTGTAACACAGGCTTTTATAATCTACATAGAATTACTTGTTGCAATGCAGTTTGGTTCTGTCTTCACTTGTGCCCTCCTTTTTAACCACAAGTTACATATTTTGTTTAGTGGATAGTGGCTGGCTTAGCTTCTAGTCTTGGTTTCAGATTTGGTTTGTCCTTTCCCTACTGCCTCTCTTCTGTATTGGCTTTGATAGAAGTTAAAAAGCTTATTTGGGAGCTTCACCTATAGTTTGGGGTTTTTTAAGTATTCATTAAAGTGTGCTCTTAATTTCTTTGCTTTCTTAAGATATTCTATGCTTCCTTTGAGGAGCTGACATGTAGAAGTGGATGCTTGGATCTACTGAATTAAGTTTTGACTATTAACCTCTTGCTATTAGATTGACACTGCCAGTTTAGACACTGTTGATTTGTAATAACTACTAATCCAACCGATGGGAATTCTTTGTTGTTATACTAACATTAAGTTCTATTTCAACGTAAAATGGTGTTTTGCAATTCTACCTGCATTTGATTGCTGAGGCAATATAGTAAAATAGAGACAATTCTCAGTCTTATATGCCTAAACTTCATCCTATTATCCTGTTTGGGTAAGAAACAGCTGGCCTCTTAGGAAGAACACCGGGGGCACTAGATGCGTGAACTCTCAAACTGCCCCTCACCCTGCTTTCTTGTTAGACTGCCTCAGCCCATGGAGAGATTAAAAGCAGCTTTTGTTCAGTTTTAGGAACAGAAGAATCTAGAAAAGCAATACGACACTCCCACACCCCCCACCACCCCCACCATTCATTAATAACTACATTCATTAATAACAATGCTATTTCATTAATAACTCTCTTAAGAACAGCTGCTTAGGACCAGCCCTTCAGACTAATGCCATCTAAAATTTTGCATATCTGCCCACTGTTACAAAAATCTTGCTTTGCAGCTTTGCTTGTTCCATTTCTGCACCCAATGAAATTCCTACAATTTAACAACATCCTTCCAACTTCTGAAATATTCCAAGTAGATTGCTCTATGCACATTGCTCTCCCCATGCAAGTTAAAAATCTTACCTCCTCTTGGAGTTGCAGATGTTTAATTTTGCATTCTCTTTAATAAAGAGAACTTCTGGCAGCTTTTTAATGTAGAGATTATGTCAATCCATGCCAGACTGCTGGAAGTCCTTTCAAGTCCCCCTTGGAACATAAACTGTATTTTTTTTTCCTTCAAAGTATTTTTGCACACACATACATTGTCAATCAAGATATCTGATCAACTATGTGAAAGAGTAAAGTGCATCAAAGCAGTCTGAAATATTTAGTTGTAAACTTTACAATGTAGGCTGTAATATTAAATAAGAAACATGGCTTGCATCTCCACTTTAATGCTAATATCCTTCAATAGACGTTATTTTACAGTATTCTTTAGGAATGCTAACCAGAAACAAAATAAAAGGTGAACATATTAGAATGTGAATAGCTGCTGCTGTCCTTTAAATGTAGTTGTCCTTATCCTTGGGGAATGTACACAATTGCCAATGTTTTAATTAGCTATTAATGGTACTTGCTTTACTAATTTCAGTCTAGAGATCGAAAAATATCCCTAGGTCATGAAAGAGCAAGTGTAACTCTGTTTCAGATGACACACACATAAAAGGTATGAGAAGATGTCTGAAGCCTTTCTTTCATAAAAATGTTTAGTTTTAACCACCTTCCCCCCTTTTACCAACACCAGCAGTAAAGCTGAACTCTTAATTCCTTTCTATAGGCAGAAGATTAAACATTCTCACCATTATATAATACAATTTCCATTTTATTTTAAACATACTTTGCATGATATAAAAATATTGATCACAGTGAGCTTTAACAATTGTTACTGCTATAAACAGAAATGCTGAACAATGGTTTTAGTGGAAATAAATTATATAGTCATTATCTCTTTAAAAAAATCACAAGAAGGAGAACCTAGGCTGTTTGGTCATTGGCAGAAAATAAGTCCTTATCGAGTTCTTTACAAAATACGAGCCAGTTATTTGCTTTCCACATCTTGAGAAAAGCCCAATGAGTCCGTCTCTGAAAGCCCCACAGGGTCTCTGGTGAACATTTAATTCCACATATTAGCAAAGTTTCTGTTGATCTTTTGTTCTAATGGAAAAATGTACACCAAAAATAGCCAGTAGTGCTCTCTTCACTAATTCATAAGTGGTCTTTTCCAATATGTGGGTACACAGCGGCACACTTCTTCACTAAAATAAAATCCAGCATCACAGCGTTTCGTTCGGACTGTACATGGCGGTCTGTAACAACTAAAGACATGAAAAAAGTGGACATTAATATAACATGATCCATTTATATCAACCTGCTTATCATGTTCTTGCAGCTACTTTGAATTGGACTATTCTTTGTAAAAAAAACAATGAAAGGGTAATAAAAGCTATTGAAGAGAAATTACTCTATTGCAACAGACGTGAATATTTTAACATCTGGCCTGGTGTAGTCGTGTTGTAAGCTGAAGTTGTAATTTTTTTCTAATTTAACTTTGGAAGTACAGTAATAATGTTCTCCACTTAAATTGCCTTATTATGCCTGCTGCAAACTTGAGGTGGCAATGCAGAATCAGCCGATGATCAAATTTACCATCTTCTTACCCAGGACTGTGTCTCACTACTGCGAGAAGCCTGAGCAAGATTTGTCTATGGATGTTACACTGTGACTGTAATCTTGAAAATGAGAACATACATCCTTTGAGCTGCAAACTCCTACAGTCATTCTCGGAGGCCAGTTATCCATGTATTTGTACTTCACGTGGCACCTCGCTATGCAATAGATCAGAGTTTGCATGCTTATGATAAATCTTAGAGACTATTTCTGTTCCTTTTCCTTTATTTGATTAAAATATGCGTATCAGAAATAGAACTTTAGGCCATCTAAGCTTAGTCACATCTACCTAAAATACAGCAGAAATTTTCTTCACACATTCCTTGACTGAAAAATAGAAGTTATACAAAGATAGTATCTGTGGTTGTCCCTGAACTCTTCCTTTTCCTATTTTATTTTTCTATTAAAACAAGAACTTGACCTAAAATAACCTTACAATAACAATGCTAAATACTTTCTGGTATATAATGGAGACAAAGTACAAGTCTGGGTTGGGTTTTTTTTCAGACGCTGGCAATGAGTCAATAGACAAAAGTATATGTTTCAAATTTCAACACAGCTATACTTAAAACTTGTATTTAAATAATGTGTGCCTGTTTGTGAAGCACTGATATTATGACCTATTACTATAATTCATACTTACTTCAGTTCAAAGACGGTACAGTACACTATATTATGGCAATGTCACTATTCTTTTCCCTTGGCAATTCTTGTTTCAGGGTTGTGGCTACTCTTATTATTGTTACAGATAAGTTAATATGTTGTGTGCTTGTTTTGGATACCAAGTTACTACTTTGCAATAATCTGTTTATGATAGGAGGTCTGGATTATAGTTACATTAATTCGAGCCAGCTAGTTCAACCAATGAACCTGGCTATGAGGAAAACAATAAGGAATGAGGAAGACCACAAACATGACATTTATTAACTAGTCACATCTTGTTCTGTGTTTTCAATGTCATTAATTGTAGATTATCTCACCAGTGTGGTCTCTGTAATTAAGGGAGCAACATTATTTTGTGCCACTTAATATAGGAATTTGAGATCAGTGCAACAGCTCATGGAAGGAAATCTCTGAAAGCTGTACTGATCTTTTGCCCAGTAAAATTTGGAAACAGTGGTAAGAGGCAACAAAAATCACTTGAGCAAGCAAGTGAACTTTACTGTCTTGCATGTGGATGAAGCGCTGAACTCCCTGGCCTTCTACTCCATGTCTGCTACGAAAGTTAGACTAATTCATGTACTGAATGACCATAGAATGAAATAAGATAAAGATAAGGAAACAGAAAACCAAAGCCAAACTCTTCCACCCACCTATGACCTTGCACAAAATGAAAAGCAGTCATGTGTAATCATTAAATATTAAGAGTTCGTTTGTGCCTCCTAGTGAACTGTGAACTTCAGCTTAACCTACAGTGGAGAGTGCTATAAAACATCTCTCCCATGTGAGTTTGTGTCCAGCAGCAGTCAAGGTCGGGTTACTCAGTCTTAGCCTCATCTGAGGGATTTCAACAGTGAAAGCAAGCCCCTCTCCTCCTCTAAAATGCTTTGCAGCTGAGGTGCCTATTTATCTGGTCCGGCCAAAACCGACCAAAATAAATACTTTGCTGCTATTCACCCTGTGCTATCACCTAAGTCATTGTAACTATATAAATGTGGCTTCCTTAGGAAACTCTGCTGAACAATGGACCAGGTATTTCAAAAGATTTGGGTGGAGTGCTTTCACATGACAGATGCCCGTTTCAAGGACAATCTGAGCGTGTTGGAGCTAAGACAGATGTGCAGTCAACGTCTGTAATGCTGGGTGAGTCAGTGCCACCTTTCTCTTTAGGGTCAGTAATTGTGATGTGGTGCGATTCTGACACTTCTTAGCTTTCCAAATACCCAACTCTTTTGGTTGTGAATGTTCTTTTAAAATATACATGGCTTCTATGTATAGAGCTGCTGGAAGTGCACACTAGAGTAGCATTACAAGTGCTATAAAGCTCGCTTAATCAGGATGGTTTCTTTTCCTCTGCAAACATAAAACTGATACAAAAACTGAAAGATGGAGAAGAGATTATTTTTTATGTTACTAACAACTCTTCTATTCTGCTCAAATGGGCCAATCATAGGTAATCAGGTAATGCCAGTTACTACTAAGCTTTTTGCCTAATTTAGAGACTTTAACACAGATTCCATTTCTAATATTAGACATTTTTTCATTATTCAAGATGAACTGATATATATATAAAAATATAATTGGCAACAGATTTATGCCAACTAATCATTATATTAAAAAATACATAAAGTTTACATTTTATGAGAATTAAGTTACCACTGATATTTAAATGTCCCAATTTGCTATTTTTCAGTGCCTGAACACTGATGGAATTGTTATTTATCATAAATGTAATAGAAATAATTCCCATAAATAAATGTGATCTTTCTGCTCCAAATGGCATAATTTCTGTTTTAACAAATTCACTTTACAGGAAAACTTTCCTTACCTAAACTCATTCACATTTTTATATATAGGCTGCTACCATTATGGGTGTAACAGACGCGAAAGGAAAAGCTCCCATGATATATAAAGAAATTGCAGAGTTTTCTTCCTGACCAAATCCCATTTTAAAATATGAATATGGGCAGTCTGTTTTATGGTTATATATATAATTTATTTTTTACATTCTTCATAGGATTAATCCAGAGCTATGAGACTTTTAGTGTACTCATAAATCTTTAGCATCAGTTGAGTGAAATGAAGGATATGCAAAAATTTAGAAAGTGAAAATGAATTATGGTATCGCCAGGATTACCCCCAGAAAACTAATTAGGTTTGAGTTATCTGAATTGTAATATTTGGTTCTGAGGAAAATCAGAGTGGGATTTTACATAGCATA
>VZTU01029982.1:51292-91859 GCA_013400835.1 Zapornia atra | reverse complement strand
AGTGCTTATTTACATCAAAAGAAAAAAAATAACCACATGAAGTATAAGTAAGAATACAAGAAACTAAACATGCTTTAAAATACTTATTCTACCTAGTAGTTTCCTCTTAGAGGTTATAAAAATTCATAGAAGAGGTTGCAGACAATTGAAGAGAGGTTACAATTTACTTAAGGCTACAAGGCAAGTCAACAAGACAGCTATGGACACAACCCAAAATTTTATACCTTAAACACAACAAAAGGGCTAAAGTATTTACCTGCATGTCTGGTGATGGAACCTTTTTCCTTTTAAGAAGCATTTATTGGGAGATTCTATACATTCACAGATGCATTTTGCAGGATTTAGCGGCTGATGTTTAGGACAGGTCTTTTTACATACACACTGGCACCTTTCTTCATCAAATTCCTTATTAGGCCCACAGGATGCAGGGAGAAGTTTGTTTTTGCACATGCATTGACACGATGATCTGTCTAATTCTTTGTGAGGTCCACAGCTTGAGGGCCGCACGCCTCCTTTGCAGACACACTGACAGGTTTCTTCATCCAGCTCTTTGTTTGGTCCACAAATATGGAATCCTTCAGATGTGTCTAGAAACATAGCAGAGAAGTTGCACAATTACCAGAGTTTTGTCCCTACCCATCACATATTTTTAAGTAAATTTGTATCTTTTAAGGTGTTTTAAGAACAAACAAATACAAGCAGCCACCAGTAACAGTGTCAATAATGATTGAACTATTTATTTTTCATGGTTTTAATTTCTCCTTTAGGTAAATCAGAACATGAAACTACAATTAATCACTTAAGTAAAAGTGTTTACCAGAATCTCCAGGGTGAGAAGAGAAACCAAAATCGTGCTGTGCCAAACATCTGCAAACTTGATTATTCCAGATATGATTTTTTGGACATGTCTTGTTTGCCACATGACACCTGTGGAACGAAAGACACGGTTTATTTACCAGCGTAAGAACTTAAGGAGGGGGGGAAAGAAAGATAATTGATCTTAGGTGTTGCTTGTGTTTCCTTCCATTCAAAACCCTTTTCAAGAGCTTTGACCCATTCATAATCTTATTTTTAATTACTAAAAGATTTGATAGGAGTTAGTTAAGATTCTCTGACTACAGGAATTGTCAACCATTTCTTGAAGACACATTCTCACATCTTAAGTTTTATCACTAACTTCCAGAAACTGGTATTTTTACTTTCCTGATGTAGCTTGGAAACAGATCTAACTCTTGAATATAAGCCTCATATATAGAAAATAGACCAGTGTATAAAATACTTGTGTGCCAAATACCATATAGGTGGTACTAGGCATGATTTCTACACTGATTTTTGCAGCCCAAAAATGTTTTCACACATATAGACATAAAAAGACAGCTGGTAATAGCTTCTGAATGAATGCTTTAGACAGAACTCTAATTATTCTAAACCAAAACTAAACTATCAGATTCCTTTCCCCTTTATGTGAAAGTTCTGTGATACTAACTGCCTCCTTCCCATCAGGCAATCAAATCCTGGACAGCTTGCTCGAATATGAAGATTTGGACTTCAGCGGTAGTGCCTCTTCACTTTAAACATGAAACACAATAAATCATTTAACAGTTTAATGCTGTTACCTGCCAGAGTTTTGCAGTCAAGGTAAGGGTACCAGTGGAAGTAAAAAATCCTAACAGCAATCAATCTCTTTAAAGAATGACTGAAAGTCACAGTTAAGAGTATTTCTGGATTATTTGTTTTTCCTTGCTTGCAAGAGCTTTATCTCCATAGGTGACATTATAACTTTCAACAAGCCATACCTAACGTCATGCACTCACATTGTGCCATTTCTTCATTGTTTCTGTAGTATTTCTAAAATCCTTATCTGTTAAGACAGCACACACTTTACACGTTTTAAGCACTTCCCATTCCCCTGAGCACCATTACTCATGCATTCAAAAATGCAGGTGCTAGGATGTTCTTCCGTGATCATCACTCAAGTATACCACTCCCTCCACCACACTAAATGACTCTCAAATGACTGCTGTAGTTTAACATCACCCTGCATCACCTCATGTTTCACCAATCTGGCGTTTCCTGATTAAACTCCCCTAACAATCTCACTTCTGTTCCGTCAGTTGGCACGATGTTCTTCTGCCTGCCTCCCGGTTCTGCTTGAGGAATGGTACAGTCAATTTACAGACATATTATTGTATTCTGTTTAAAAAAACCCTATCCCAAGCAACTCACACCTGGAGCAGCCTGGCTTTAGACAGGGGTGTTTACCTACAGAAGGAAGGCAGGGTGACAGTGTGAAGAAAACACCAAGTGCCCTTGAGCCCATGAGAAGACAATGTTGATACAAAACCAGAGCTACCACACAACCTGAAGAGAACAATACTCTTTTTAGCATCAGGGTTAGAGACACCAAGCAAAAGGAACTGGAACTGCTTGCTTCTGAACTGTGTTCTGCTCACTGGTATAGAAAACTATGCTGGGGGGGAGGTAGTGGTAGTGTTATGGCTGAAACTTTAAAATGACTTATTGTAACATTGTAAGGAAGGTCAGGAAGGCTAGGAAAAACAGAGACAAAAATACTTTGCAAAAAAACCCACATCTACAGTATGTTCATTGGCTCTGCAAGCACCTATATACAAACCATGGGGAAAAAAGGTCGTTATAGACACTTGGATCTGAATTATGTATATTGAAGGCTTCTCTCCAAACTGCTAAAGGTCTCAAATAGAGTGATTATTTTCTTACTCAGCTGCACATCTTGATGACATTCTATATAAATAGAGTACAACTGAAGACATTCAGTTGTCCTTGGTGGTGTCCTTGACACCGTTAGTCAAGGAGGTATTCTCAAACACTGGTTAACATGAACTGACGTGCCTCAGCTTTGCAAGCACATGAAGATAGCTATTACTTTTTAGGAGAAATAAAAGGTAAAAAAAAGGGTGAGAACAGGTGAAGACCTAGGCCTTAATTTTCAGGATAAAGTTGTGCAGAAATTATATTGTATATAACCCCCCGACCTCTGCTTGGGGTTTTGGTTTGTTTGCTTGGGTTTTTCCTATTTTCTTCCAAAAAGCTATACATTTTCAACTTAAAACCAGTACTTAAATGTAGGAAAAGCCTGTATATATTCTGATCTAGTACTAACTCTGTCCTACATTTGTTGAAGCATGATTCCTTGACTCTGAGGTCTTGTATCCGTATGCTTACTTCCCTCTATCTACAAGTAGACGCTTCCTCACTAGAATAAGCTCTTGAAGTGGTAATTACAGCTGCTTTTAATCTGGCAGCACCGAGAAGCTGCCAACAGGCAGCATAATTTTACTTACTGACTCATGGGGTTTGATTTTTTTCTAATCTGTTAATTATGCAATTAAACTATTAATAGATTTCCTAATTTTTTAATCCACTGTTTATGATTAAATGTTTTGATGAACAAATTCAATAATTTGATTTGAAACAGAATATAATCTGTACTCGTGCAACATGTCAGAACACATCCAGGCTTCAACTGAATGAAAACACCCAGAAAACTACCTAGCTTACACCTCTGGGCGTTTTGCATTGTTCATTCACCTTAAGAACAATGTCTACAATTAATTCCAGTCCAGCTCCTAGTCACTGGTTCTTCTATAAAGCAACTGTTAGTCTGTTAGATATTTTTTGCCTATTAAATGCTGATACATCATGAAATCAGCACACAGTCCTCTAAATGAAAGGAAGAAGTTCTTCAAGTGCTTTAATAACACCTGCTTCAGTGCCAGATTTCTTCTGTGACTATTTTCATTCAAAAAAATCACCAAAGAAGTCAACATGCTAATTCTGTGGACTGTTAATTAACCTTACTTCCTCCTCACATTCTGTTTTATTTTCACTTCTAGCATATGAAGGTGTCAAAGAAGATTTGTAGCCAAAGATTCCCTAAAAAACAGGCTTATAAAAAAAACAACCCACAACAAAGGAAAATACAGTTTGGGAGATAAATGTTGTCAACTCCTTCTTTGAAAAATAATGGTTTTTTGATAGCTTTTATAATTTTTTTTTTAAAGTTCACTTTATAGATTATTCCTTTAAACCTCAATTTTAGTTCTTTCCATGAAATCAAGCCCACAAACAACCTTACTCTTCACTTTTAAATTACCTGGTCCCAGTTTATCCACTGCATAAAAACATATTGTGCTAATTAATAAAATTCTCTCCATGTAAAGTAATATTAGCTCCTCTGCAAAATGCATTCTGCTACTACTAACATATTTAAGTTCACCTATCTTAATTATGAAAGATTCCAGCAATATTTTAAATCTAATTATATAGGCTCATTCATAACGTGAATGGAACGACAAGTCTCATACTTACTGGGTTTGTGTTGCTGGCAAGGAACGTCGTATGATAGAATGAACTTGTCTGTAGACATCCAACTTGGACATGCATCGGCAGGACGTGTGATTGGCAAAACTGACGGTTACAGGTTTGGGGCCATGAGAGAGAGGCACTGTGATCTCAAACAGCTATAAAAGGGAAAGCAAAGAACTTTGTTTTGTAGATCAGCAACAGCATGGCTACAAATAATATAAGGATGTGCAAAAAAAAGCTGTAAAGAATTTCAGTTACATTTTTGTTCACCACCATCATTCAGAGGCATAGTCAGTTGTACAGCAAAATAATCATTACATCCAAAATAAATAAAACGGCATTTTTAGTGTTAAACCCTGTTACGTGCCTGTTCCCTTACTATAACTTTTTTTTTTTTCTGTTCTAACTCTTATCTTCTGTTAAAAGAGAAAAATGTACAAGAACTCATTTTGGCAGCCTTTTAAAAATTTTAAATGTAACATTTGGAAGGTGCTTCAGAAAGCTGGAAAACTAAACTAATTCAAAAAGGGGGTGAGCTACGACAACGCATCAGTTGCACAATTACAAAACGTTGTGTAAAACAGCAATATGTTGGACTTAGATCAAAACAAGTTTGGATGAACAAGTTTTGAACTGCAGCATACTGTATTTTTGACTTTACAGCGCTTGTATCAATGCAAATAATACAGTTACTGTAATGGAATGCACCTTGAACTATTAATTTTCCCAGGATATTAAGAAATATCACTACTAATAGTAATGTATATGAATAAATAAAATCCCAATTTTAGAGTGAAACGTACTCCAACTGGTGAAAGACAACAACTTCAGCAATACCTTGTGAAAAATTTGAACAGGTGATAACAGACAAACAAGGATACTGATTTCAGTGTTCAACTCAGGACATGTACTGTATCAAAATAAGAAGGTTTCACTGCCAGACTCATGTCTCAATAGTCTCCTGAACAGTTAGGACAAATACTTCAGGTCAAAGTCTTTAAGACTTTTTTGTTGGGTAGTATTTTTAACAGGGTAATAGTGCATTGTCACCTTTTAGGTGTTTAGTCACTTTTCCAAATACATTTAAGAATATTTTTTGATCTTCTGCGTACTTTGCTACCTTTAAAACCACAGTCATTGGTTATCTCAGCTTCAGTGAATGAGACTGTAAAAACTAGACTTTAATTTGTATCTGACACCTGCTTGCAATGCTTTTTTATGACCAATAACTTCATAGTATGTCATATAGGTAGCACATAACTGTAATGAAAATACTGGCAAATTTAAATGCTTCAAAATACGAAGCACATCTGCAGGATGTCCTTGCACTGAAGTACAGAGGCAGGCCTGGCTGCCGAGAAGCGTGCAGGGGCATCAGTGTGGGATGTATTCACCAGGTACCCTTAAGCTAAAAGGGGCACCTGTGCAGCCAAAGCTCCAAGTGCTGATATACCCAAACTATGCAACATAAGACTACATTTTATAAAGCATCGTGCACCCTGATAGATATTATCAATTTTACAAAACAAATGTTGATATAATTTTGTGACCGGATCTTTAAAAACAGTTTTACATTGGGAGTGCCTCCATTAGAGAACTAAAATCATGAGAGCATTGTGTTTCCATCGTGGGCTGTTACGGGATTACAACACTGGTATTTATGTCGTGGAGAGCAGCACAGCCCTTGTAATAGTTTTAAACACGTTCCTCCATCCCCACTAGAATTTAAAAATGCAAACTGATACAGAAGTAAACATGTACAAGGAAAACGAAAATATTTTTCTGCATCTTTCAAATACTGATACAAATGACCTATCCATCTAGGCAGCTATGATGAAAAGTTTCATGAGAAGAGTTTCTCTGATGAGAGAAGCCAAAGCATATTAACATTTGGATTCTTGCTCCAGCTGCAAAATAAGCAACAATTCTTAAAACTTTGGTCTTGACTCATTAATAAGGGCACAAGTACGTGACTAGTTTAGACTTTGGTACCAACAAAATGAATGCCTAATTATCACCAGGTGTACCTCAGGGGTTTCACTAGGTTCAACACAGACTTTCTAATCAACTTTTTATTACACTCATAATCCTTTTTGGCTTCCAAACCAATACTGTCTCCTTTACCTTTAACCATTATAAAAGTTCCTTTAAATTAATCACAAAAGGCATTCTTACCAAGATGTCTCATCCAAAAAGAGCAATAATCATAACACAGAGCTATCATTTTCATACCAAGGTGCTGTATGAATCTAGGTTCACGTACTTATCCATTTCTTTGAAGGACACTATAGGTTTTGTTATAACACACAAACTAACTAAACTTGGAGAGGAGGAAGGAGGTGTTGTAGATAGAAAGAACCACATTTATGAAAAGCAGCTTTCATTTCTGCATACAATACGTATTTGAAAAAAAAAACCAAGCAGAGTTCTTTGGATATCTTTTAAGAATACTGATCATCAATGAGGTTACAAAACTAAGCTATGCAAGACTCATACCTTTTTTAAACAAGTTATGCTTTCAGAAGGACAGCACAACTGTTGAGACCTGGAAATCTGGACAGCTAAGAATCTATACGTGCAAAAGCCTTTAGTATGTTAAAGGCCTTATAAGCAAAATGGATTCTTAAACAGCATATATCAATTGAGGTGCAGAACGAAAGGTATGGATTTAATTACAGTATTACGTGTGTAAAGAGAATCTTGTTTTCTCTGCTCTCCTATGACAGTTTGAGCTTGCTTCTCTGAAGCTGAAGTAAAAACTCACTATAGACAGAACTAATAAAACTTAGAAACCAAAGATGTGATTCTTTACATGTACCAAACTGCAGCTGACTCCAGACTGCTGGAGATGGCAGTGTAGGACTATGGCTACTATTCCAAACCTCCTAAAACGGGTCCCTGTCAGCCCAACTGTACTGTCGGGCTTCTGAAGTGCAGAGAGATTTCACTAAAACAGCTGAGACATACCAATTGTGAGCAGAAATGATGGTGAACTTAAATTATCTTAATCCACATTTATCCTTCCATTTAAACTGTGAAAGGTATTGATTTAGAGATGAATATTGCTGATGATTCCCATTGACGCTTCAGTGGTGCAATGCATAAAAAGCCCAGTTAAACAATGTAAAAGTAGACTAGCTTCCTTGGCTTCAGTGAATTACCTTCAGTTTTTTCAACTGAATTATCTGAATTGCAGTGTATGTTACATCACCCAATAGTAGCTACTATTTATACATAAAGCCAAAAAACTAAGCCAGCTCTTTATGTTACAGATTGCATTATATTTGGTATTACATTTCTAGCCCTGACTTTTGGAACACGCTTAGGATGAAAAATGAAGTAGCATTTTGAAAAGAATGTATCTATTTTAAATAATGGAAATGATGGAAGGGAAATCCTGGGGTTGGAAACGTTAATTAGTTCTTCCTATGCTTTTGTCTGCCATGTTATTAGCATACTATAATTCTATACTATGGCTAGAAAGGATATTTCAAAGAGAAATACACCATAACATCTGTTTATGAGGCTGGTTCTTTACTTCTTTCTTTTCTAACAACATCACTGGTTGTGGGTACACACTGCCCATATGGGTATCTCTTTTTGGAGATCAGATGGCTTATATTTGTGCCTGATGCTTCACATCTCCAAAAAGAGTACATTAAACAGCAAATTAAACTATGTTAAATTAGTATTCCTAGAGTTAGAGGCAAATACTCAAAAGTTAAAAGAAAAAAAATTAGACTCAACTTGCCATGCTGTCCTACACATTTGTGCTACCAACGCTGCACTGTCAGGAAACCAGAGGAAAACGACCATGGAAGCAGAATGTGATAACATATTACATATAACAAACAAACAAAGCCCAAACCCCACACATAATCACCAAGCACTGTCCTAACCTCTTCCACAGAAGCTCGTACTGTAAATATAAGCTGGTAACATACTGTTAGTATCACTCAATTTCACACTTCCTAATGGAACCTCCACATAACCAAAGAACAGCTGAAAATCATGCACAGCTAATGCATTTCATAAGAATGTAACACATGCCATTCAGCCAGTCTAAGGCTGGTCATCATGGAAAGCCAGATGGCAGGTCTTCCACTCTCACTCACCATATCTAATACTTCAAGGTACTGTGTTCAGCCCTTGTTTCCTGAGATGTTCACCCAATGTGATGATTCACCATGCCAACCTCCCCTCATTTCAGCCCAATCAAAGTTCCAGCCTGCCCACAAAGCTTGATTTCTCTTCCCTCTTTTTGAGCTCCACAGCATAATTTTTAGCGTTTGGGCACACACATATCTTGTCCCAGCTACTTTTGGATCAACCAGGTTCCTTCCTTCTCAAGAAGATAACAGGAGGGTGTATCAATGACAGGCTCTTGCTAGAAGATGGGATTTAGGTACCTAGATCTGAAACTGCTTCAGATTTTTGTTCCGCTCCAAGTTATAAAGTGTTCTAGTTACAAAGAAATGCAGGTTTCCCAACAATTCCAATTCCCTTCTAGCTCTTTTTTTAGCACTTAAAAGTATACAGATTGTCTCAAATACTGCAACACACACATTCATGATACAAACAAGTATCATATCCTTCCCCTTAAATGAGGGAACTTGAATTTTTTTTCAGATAAAAAAAAAATCCCAGTTTTTGTTTGTGATGACAAAGCCATGTACACTCCTTACTCACTCTGGCCTAAACAAAAGCAGAACTACCACTTTTGCTGAGCTTTTAAAGAGGAAAAAAAAAAACCCAAAAAATAAAAGCAACACATCAAGCAGAGTCAGGCATCTGGCAGAGAAAATTTCAATCCATATTGTCAAAGAAGAGCAAAGCCAGCCTGAGAATGGAAACAGAACTTTAACAGGGTGTGTTGGATAATCTTAATGGTAGTCTGTTTAAAGAAGAGCTCTTTACCACTGAACAAGATTATGTGTGACTATAAAAATGGGTTTTGCCCCCTTTTTTTTAATTAAAAATTCAAGAGCCCTGTACACTATGTGGCTTAAATGGTTTTAGCACACAGTTTCTATGGTAGTCATTGATACTACATGGCTTAAAACAAAGTTTTGGTTGCAGGACATTTTTTTAAAATTATTTTTTAAGGATATGTAATTTTCAGGATTTGTATTTTCTGTAGTTCCCACTGACTAACGTCAGGAAGACTAATTCTGTCTTTCAACCTAGCCAAACTTGAACTGTTCATCTTTAAAAGGTGAAGGAAGGCAATTTTTCTTCACAGGTTCTGATTATACAATCTGTAATTTAATACTTCACCCTTGTTCCACTGCACCAGCCAAAATTAAACAGCAGCATATCCTACAGACCTGAGCATCACCCTCTTATGCTTGTATTTTCTGCCTCCCAGGGACAGACAGGTAGATCATTAGAGAACTTTTCAGGCTAATACGAAGGAATTAGACCACTCTTAAAATCGTGTTTGCAACTAAGAACAACATTTTTTTCCTGGACTTTCATTCTTTAAAATGCCAGGTTTTTTAAATCATTGAAAATCAGACCTAGAGCTCAGTATGAATTTAAGCTAACCCCCCACCCCCTCCAAAAAAAAAATAAAAAATCTAGTAGCAGTATGAGTGCTTGACTAAAAGCACTACCAGAAGTGTACAAAGTTTATCCGTATATTTCTCCTCGCTGATCCTGTAAAAGGCATATAGTTTTGATTCATTACATTGACAGCTCCCTCTTTAGACTCCATGCCACACCTTCTAGAAAATCTGTTGATTCCTATATAAAGTATTTCTTTGCTTCAGTGGCTAAATCAATTAATTATGCAGTATAATCACATGTGCCAATATTCATTGTGTCAGCACTTATAAAGTTATTATTAAACAATCCAAGGTGTGACTTTCAGATCAGGGTGAAGGAAGCTTAACATTCTAGATCCTTCTCAAATACAGGATTTATGGATGGTTTTTTTTCCAGATTGACATTAACTATGTTATGCTCTTCTGATAGATTGTGATTTGTTTTGGCAATCTTCCCTTAAATCGACTGACGCTCAGTTTCCATCACTTGTGATCTCTGCGCTTCCTAAAATGTCAGTAAGGGCAGCCAAATAAAACTAGTGGAACAGCACAGTGTGTCTAGAGAGACTTTTAACCTAAGGATATAAAATTGTTTCTAGACTTCAGAACTCTGGACATCTCTATACTTGGAAGAATAAAAATAAATAATTTGAAAAGTGGTACATCATCATTTATTTTACTATTTATTATAAGGCTGATGCACGACACAACGGGTAACTTACCTGATGAAACACATTTCATATCTGTTTCACACCCTTGAGTTCCTTATTCTATCCTTTCATCTTTGAAGCACTTTTTTCAGAAATTTTAACCAAAATAAGTTTGGAAATTATACTGGTATATCCCCCACTATTAATAGCACCTACTATATCATTACAACCATCAGTCTAGCATAGAAAAATGCATGGGAAAAGGCTTAAATGGTAAAGTTCAAAACTGCTGAAAATTCTTGTGACACATGCATCTCCAAACTGTGTAAAGGAACACCATGTACATCTCAAACACAACAAACAATTTCAAGCTGTAAACTTGTTTCCTGTGAGAAAAGCTCCTCTAAATTGAATTTCAAACTGCTTGGAAAGATGTTTTCCCTTGAGGGACTATTACTGTAACCATGGAACAAGAAGATTTAGGATCTTCATATCAAATGATCTGAAAGAAGCCAAAAAATCGTCCATCCATCCTGCCAGCCAAGAGGACACATGGAATGAATGGCTCTTTGATATCTGCTCATTGTTTCCCTTCAACCTCTAAGCAAGTACCTATGGGTGGGGCCTGTAAAGTACAGCTGAGGGACAAGCTGGTGCTGCACCAGGTAGCACCAATCTTTGTAACTGCTGTTGAATTACTCGTGCCATGGAACCAGAGAACAGCTGCTTAGTTTATAATGATTTAGAGAAAAAAAACCCCACCACAATTACACCACAAAACCAAAACCTAAACAACCATCTTCCCCACGGACCTCTGTTAGAGAAGGCACCACTTACAAAGCTGGGCTATTTCAGTGTCACAGATGAAGAAGATGATCTACTACATTTCATGAATTAGCCAAAGGGCCCTTAAATGTCTTCATTTGTATCTCATCTTAATTAAAAAAACTGTCTCATATCCCAATCACGATTATATAAACAACTCCTAGCAAACACAGAAATGGGTGTCTAGGAAATATTATATTAGAAGCAAACCAGAAAACTTTATTAAAAGACAAATAGAAGAGTAAAGTAGGTAAAAAGGAAGAACACAGCCTGAATTAAACCTCTGATCTATCTCTGGACCACCAATATGTTCCACAAGCTGATGTGGGAACATCTCACCTAGTCCATTGTCCTGGCAATCAATTATTTGCTCTGCATAAAAAATAATGTCTATGCTTAGCTATTTTCTCTTTAATAAATTTTGATGAACGCTGATATCAACTTTCTTTAGGTTTTATTGTCTGGAACCAGTGCTAGGGCTTCCCCTCACAGTAAGGCCTCCAGCTGACAAGTTTATTTTCCATTAAGCATTTTTGTTATCTTACAATTTATGCACCAAAAATAAAGCTACGAAAATGGTGATTTATGGAAAACCTGGTTACTAATCATGTGTTCTCATTTAATTCAGGAAATAAAAGAAAAATATAATAAAAATAGGTGTATATGGTACCTGAATTTCACAGAAGGGTCTGGAATCCAATACTTTTTTTTTCCTTCCTAATTCTCATCTGATATAGGGTAAGCTGTGGTCACATAACTTTAAAAATATTTGAGATGATGACAGATGAAGAGATAAGGCTATAGCTCTCTTCTTTTATAAGGGTTTTTTAAAACTGCATTCTGTCAAGGACCAGATAAAACTGGAAAGCAGAAGCAAGACAGAAAACTCAGAGATTAAATCGCTTGCTTTTACAGACTAGGCAAGAAAACAAAACACTATTGCCTCTTTCTTCTTTCTGACAAGTTCTTTTACATATTCTCCTTTTCAATCTCTCTTGAAGCTTTAACTACTCCTATATCATATCACCACCAATGACATCAAGAACTTAAAAAGGAAACTCAGTTCTAAACATTTTCTTCTAGGCAAAACGAAAAAGCAGCTTCACTCAACAGCTACAAACATAAAGATGGATATAAAAAGGGGTTCTTCAACCCAATCTGACATGGTGTTCAAAGACCATTAAAGGTACCATTTCTGTGTTTATAACATGAAAATTCTATTGGCATCTTTTGAGAAACTGGAATTGCAACGGCTGTTTGTGGGAATAACTATGTCCTTCAACAAACTCAGCACTGTAGTTTTCCTTAAGCTGTTTCAGTTACATTATTCCTGTGCTGAGTGGCTGTCTAGCACCAGCTTAAAAATTTAGGATTGCAAATTCTTGGTAGAAGATAGCATGTCAGGCAGATTTGGTGAAAAACGAGGACAGAAAATGGATTTTAAAGAAATGAAGATTTTATTTTTTTTCCCCTATTTTATGTCCCCTTTTCCTAATCCCCTTTTAAGGAGGCTCAGAACACTAAAGTTTCACGATAAAAGAATGGCATGGGCTGTGATTTTAGAGCTCACTTAGAAATAGGGACTACCTCTTCAGCTAGGAGAATCCAGTTGAAAAGGATGCAAGATTTACAGGAAAATTCATCTTAATCAAAGCATCAGAAAGAGGTAAATAGCAAAAAAGCCCACAACCAACAAAAAACTTGCCAAATACTGTAACATAAGCAAAAAACCCTAGCAAACATTTTGAAGCATGACTATTTTTACATGATTTTTGAGAAAAATGTTGAAAGAAAATAGCTACTTAAATGCGAATTAGGCACGTATGCCTTCCCTTTAAAGGCAGCTCACAGGCTCAACACAATCTCTGCACACTCCTGCCTGAACTCTAGCTCTGAACCTGAAGAATAACAACCTCACACAGACCTGCCGAAGATGCAGTAAAACAAACTAAGTGGGTACATTATACTACTGTCTCTTTATACAGTGAAAGTGCAGCTCCTAGAAGGCTGTATTTGCCTTGTATCCTGCCTGTGTCCTAAAACAGTCTTCACTAGTAAAATTACAGGGTAGTTTTCCACAGTCCTTGCCTCAGACAGCAGGCAAATGGTATATGAAGGGGAAAAAAAAACGAAAAAAAAAAAAAAGATAGAATTAGGTTGCATGGATAATCTCAAAATTGAGAATGGACATCATTATTCCTCCCCATGCCCCCCTCCCTCCCCTCCCCCAAAAAAAAAAGAGAAGAAAATTATTGGGGAAAAGTGTGTTAAATGTTTCTTCCAGGCAGTTAAAATGCTTCTTCCTCTTCAGATGCTTCCTCTATGTATTCTGGATTGGTTTTTTTTCTCCCTCCTCACAGCAGCAATAAGACTTAAAATATACATGATCTTAAATGGATTTTCAAGGAGCACTTGGACTGTAATAAGCATAAGAACTTACTGTCTTGCTGATGTAATTTGTGCTGATATTCATACACTGGAGTCCTTCACTATTGCAGCAACCTCCACATCTGTAGATGGATACACATGGGGGTTTAAAGAAGGTGTTTGTAGTTGCTCCAAACTCTTTTCCCACATCCACACACACTTCACGTGGCATGCACTGAGTTTTTCTCCATTCAGTATCAATACCTGCCAAGTTATAGGGAATTTCACGTGTTACAAAATAACTGTTTAAAACAATACTCTCCTGCAGCAAATCAGTAGGTTTTGGGGTATTTTTGTGTGTGTGTGTTTGTTTTTAAGTTTACAGCCAGAATACGCATTGCTAGAGTCACACCGTTCATTCAGCGAAACGCACGTGTCTGCATGCTAACTTCTAGCTAATCATTCCTCAGAGTGATCTCACATACTGTCATGAAGCAGCAGCAAAGTCAGAGCGGAGCCAAGAGAAAACCTACCAAGTTTGGGCAGATCTTAAGACACCCACAGCTAAAGCTGTACCCATCCCCCCTCTCCTTTGCCCAGGGTAAGCCTCCCCTCGAGTGAAGCATGAAGTAGTGCTGCGCATCTCCGGAACGTTATGTCACCTGGCCCAACACCCTTCTTCACTTGGATACAACATATTAAAAGCATGAAAGTTGTTGCCTACACAATGTGAAATTAATTTAAATACATGCTTATTACTCAGTTAACTACAAAAATATTATTTTAAAGCAAAAAGTTTATGATTTAGCAATTATGTGCATGGTATGATTTAATCCGAAGGATGACATTTGTACCCAGATTACCCAGGCATTGTATGGCATTAGAGAGCCTCTCACCAGCTAAATGCAATCTTACACTAAACTGAAAGCATTTAGGCTAAAACTTTACAGGCCTTTTATTATCTCTTGGAGCCAGTTTTTGGTAGGCTACTCTGAGAAAATGGAAATTTTACCTACCTTACTCTCTGCATCAAGGTACGTGATTTCCAACATCACGTAAAAAAACACCCACCTCTGGCTATAAATCCCGCTTCCTCTGCCTGCAAGCACTTGCTTACACTGCAAGCTAGTTTGATTTTTATGCAGGCTATCTGAAACACTGAGGGGTATTGGCATATCTGTTTCAAAGCTGGTTTTGTTCTGGTTTCAGTATAACGTCGTGACAGCTGCCCTCTTGTAACAGGAAAAAGCTACATGTGGATTATCTGGCCTCCTGAAGCAGTAGCATGTAAGAGAAGAAAGCACTACCAGCTATGACGTATTGCAGAAAACAAGTAGAAAATGTTCAATGAACCCCACTATTCCTGTCCTCTTTGCCTTCTGCTAATCAGGACTTCTGCTAAAACAGCCTCCAGAAAGCAGGATTCCTTATACCTGAAGGCCAACACTTAACTTCTACGTACTGAGCTAAGAAAGTAGTCTGTATCACAAGGGAAGTACGAAAACTCCCTCTGTGGAGCAATTTCGTTAGGGAAGGATGACTGTCCAAGGTCTTATTTTATAGCTGTTACATCAAACCGAACTGCTGAGGGTAGTTCACTGATGTCACAATATTTCTGACACAACTGACAAGCCTCTAGATTTTAATTTATCAGGTGTTAGAATGTGTTTTGTGTCCTGTACTTACTTTTCAGGATCTCTGCATTGTAGTGTGCTGCAGCAAATTTCAGGGAATCATCTGATCTTGTATCAAAGCTGGAGTGTTCCCTGTTGTGCTGCCAACCTCCTTTCCTCAATTGGCATTTGAACATTTTCCAGTATTCTGGGTAAAGCACCGTCATGAGTTCATCCACACTGGACACGGACCGCAACTGCTCTTCCAGGTCTTTGCTTGCATGAGCCTGTCAAAGGAACACGCAAGATTAATTACTTTCTCTATTACACAAGGTTTGCTGGAAACTAGCCTGAGAAAAGCCTCCAACATTGTAAAGTAAAGCTGTGCTCAAAGGGGTCCTGGTTACAAAAACCTCTTCTGTCAGTCAGGGCCAACAATGCTATACTGACAAACACTGAAATGTTTCGTTGCTGCCACTAATTCTTTATTACACTTGTAGCTCCAAACATCTGTTTGAGAAAGGAGCTATAGAGTTAAGCCTACACAAGTGCAGACTGTAGATGAAAAAAAATAAAGGCAGGCATTTTTATTCTGGAAAGAAAAATATTTTCATGGTAAAACTTTGAATGCTTAAGCCCCAAAATACTTAAACGTAGTTCATGTTATTTAATATCACATACTATTAAAGTAACACTAAACTTTTACCCATTTTCCCTTACTCCAGGAAAATCAAAACACCCAGAAATGCAAAAGTGGTGAAATTAGAAGAAAGAAGAAAATAATTCACTGTATTTTGTACTTTTACAGGGGAAATCTCAATAAACAAATTCTCTTGTAAAAGACTAATCCTTCAATTGGCGAGAATCAAGTACTTTGCTACCTTTATGAACCTGAACCACACACTCCCCCATCGCTGTTTCCCCTGGAACTCTTGAGGACCTCCAGGCACTACACTCTTTGTTTCAAGAATAGCCTCAAACCCTGTAATCTTCCTTTCTTGTTTGCTGCTATTACACAAACTCACTGCAATTGCGTTTTCCTTAAAGACGACCACTCAGTTTTACGTTCTAATTATCGACTTATCTGGAAGATGGATGAAACAACATATTGCATCGAAGGGCTGCTGTGATTCCCTGCCCACCCTTCTCACACACAAACTGCTGACTTTTCAAAGGGAAAGGCATTAAGGAGAAAGTACTCAAGAACCTCTAGCTACCTTCTCAGCCTACGTGGCCCTTAGATGGCAGTGTGAGACACAAAATACAGGGGACACGTCGCGCAGTGTCTAGCAGCTGGCCGCAGACACCACAGGTTATGGCAAAATAGTTGCTGTAGTCCAAGAAGCAGCAGGCTGTGAAAGTGTAAAACGTGTAACTAAAACCAGAAATAGGAATTAAGATGCCTTATCAAACTCCAGCTGACAAAATAAAAAACATTTTTTAAAAAATTAAAAAATGAAAATTTCTTTCGGTTTATTGATTTTGAGCATTACACAAGTATAGCAGCCAGGCCTGAACAAGCTCACCCGAACCGAACCTGCCCCTTGCCTCCCAAACCACTACATGGGGACAAACCCGAAAGTGCTGGCACATCACTTCCTTCCTGGGTGTCAAACATGGGAGAAATGCCCCAGGGTAAGGCAGGCAGAACTCTTGTCCATAAATACTGCCAGGCACAGGAGCCAAAGCTAGCAGAGATTTCAATGCCATTTTATACGTCCAAAATGTTACGAAGTTTAGAAAAAAAAAAAGTTTTCACTAGAGCCTCACTAACCGCAGTGTCACAATGAGAGACTTTGTCCTGGAAGATTTCACCAACTAAGCTATCTGTCTCCAGTCAGGGCTTCATCGCCTTCCTTGCCTCCACAGGGAGGAGGGTGATCCCCGACCCCAGCCACCCAGCAGGCAGTATCTCGGGGCCTTGCCTTCAAATTCCTTGGAACACAGAGCATCTCAGTCCCTGCCACCCCTGTGCTCCTTGCGGGATGCCACATAATTTCCCAATCAGTGGGTCACAGACAAAACCCCAAGCTGAACAAACAACTAATTTGGTCACCAGACACTTGCTTTTATCTCTCTCAAGAGGGGAGAGGAGCAGGGTCTGAGTAGCCTCACCCCTGTCAGGCTGTTTCCTAAGAGCGCTGCAGCACATCCCTTGAGGAACAGGAAGCACTCACTGCACCAGCACGGTAAGTGCCAGCGTCACAGATACGCGCCACGTGATGGGAATACGCGTGGCACGGGCAGTCACAACACAGGAGCAGGGTGCACATCCTGTCACAAGGCTGGATGCCAGGCCAGTATGTAACAGGCAGAGGAATGGAAACTAATTACCTAGGAGCTGATCCTAGGCAGCACTAGCAGATTACATGGCCGACACGGAAAGAGAATCCAAGCAAAGGTTCGCCAACCTTCAATGAATCCTCTCAAAGCCTGTGCAGCCCACTGCAGACAAAATGCTGTCTGTCGCTGCTTCAGATATTCATGGTACAGGCACTGGGAGTCAAAACTACTTAGGTCATCAGAACTCTGGTTACAGAGCAGGAAAGGCAACATTTGTGAGAAGTAATGTGTGTTGATGGAATTTTCTGTGGTCAGGAAATGAAGTCACATTTTTCCAACTGGAGAGAAAAACTAGCGTACATTTATAAAATACGTATGAAAAAAATTCAAGCCATGAACAAATAGACAACTTCAGTAGTACTTCATTAAGTTGGATACAGCACTTTGTTTCCAAATGGATTTCTTCCTGGATATTCCATGCGCCAGAGCGCTCCACTAAGGATAGAGAGCATTGCCTACGACATGAAGCGCTCACTTAATATAAACAAACAGAAAATAATTTCTGGCTCAGATATATAAAATCACTTCTCTTTAAAAATGAATCATCACTACTGCATCAGAATTATCTTTTGCTTAGTTTAATAAAGCCTTTTGCTTGTAAAGCTGGCTTCAATTCAAGCCTACACTGGGGATGACCAACTTCATCACTAGAGAGCTTTTGTCTTCTACTGTCCTCCAGTTCAGCAAGAAAAGGAGAAGGAAATCCATACATGTATAACAAATACAGTGTGTGTATATATAGACACGCAGTTATATATAAATACATATAGTGCGCATGAGCTGGGGGGGTGGAAGAAACGGAAAACATATGTTGATTTTTCAATGTGTTTCCAATATTACCTGACACACAGGCCAATGATCTTTTCACAGTATATTCAATCTAAGTCTATGGAAGGCAGGTACTTTTGAACTGTAGCAAACTACTCGCATCTGTAAACCTGTTAATAAGGAGCTTGAGGAGTGATTTGATTTTGTACAACAGTCAAAAGTTATCGTTGATGTGAATATCAAACTAGAAGAGTGTGTTCTGTAAAAGCATCAGCTGATCGTTAAATAGTTTCTAACTTTCTGAGAAGAGTGCAACTACTAAATGCAAGTTACCTGTCTAGATTTTGATCAATTTAACAAAAGTATGCTGCTTTTGTCTCTACATTTAATTTCAAATTTTCTGCTCTTTCTTAATTATGCATTGGCTTTTAGTATAGGACACTGGGAAAAAAATAAATTAAAACATCAAAAATCTTTTTCTATTGAAAATCCAGAGTTCAAAAACTCTTCAGAATTTATGACAAGACACAAAGAAAGTAACACCAACAAAAATATACTAGAAATCAGAGGAGCCCTCATTTTTCACTAATCTTTTGCAAGCCCAGATTAGTGAAATTTGGAAAGAAATACTGTTTGCAGATGCAGTTACTGTCACAAAGCTAGTTATTCCCAAATGTAATCTTAAAGAAAAGCAACAACCAACAACAAATAAAAAGTCCCTCTAAATAATTACTCTATTGTCTGAAAGTAAATAACTTTAAGAAATATTTGATAAAAGAAACTCTGCAACTTTTAGAACTAATGTAAACTTTTTCATAAATGAAAACAATAATTGTTTTTCAAATGAACTGGTTGCAGAGCACACCATGTGCAATCCTGGACCAACTGCTTGATGCTCTACTGGAAACTCATTCTGGAATCTACATTCTACCACAAGAAGGAAGCAGGAAACCAGTGCCATCAGTGCCTGCAGAGGTAGGAGCTTTCCCTGTCCCATGTTTTCTATTTTCTTTGTTCCTTTAAGTCAGTTAAGGGGTCAGGCTTAGTGCCTTTCCTTTTTAAACAGCACCATTCGCTTGGTAAGGCTTTATTGCTGCCCTCTGGTTGGCCATTCTACTGGTTTTGTCATTTTTACATACTTGCCAATGTTGTCTTGCATGATCACCTAAACATATTCGAAGCTGAATTCTGGAGAAAGACAGTGACTAAGCCTTTGGCTAGCCAATCTCTCTGATAGATGATCATCAGCTTAAAAATACAAGAATGAATGGCGAACACAGTAATGACAAGCTTGTTTCATTCCATGTCTTCCACACTATTGCCCAAGAAAGAGGGGAAATAACAAATACAAATACCAAATACCAAACAAAAAAGCTTTATGACAAGCACACTCTTGCTATTATTTAACTTAAGAACCTTTTAGTCTATCAAAGAATGTTTTGCACAATGTGGCTTTCCACTAAATGGTATGTCCACTTCTTCCTAAAATGATAGCTTACAAGGGGAGGGGTGGGATACCAAATAGGCTCTCTATCCATTAACAAAACCAGCTCTACAATAGATTTTCCACGCATTACATTGTTTGTCTTCCACATATCCCCAGTGCCTGCCTCTATTATTAATAACAAAGGTCAGAACACTTAATATTTGGCAGCATGCTTGACACATAATTGATGGAGCAATGTGCTATAATGGTACTTTAACGCATCTGCTCCGATTATAGTTGTCAGCTCATTTCATTTTCAAGGATTTTGTGGACAATTCTTAATTTGAAAATGCGGTCCACAAACCCCTCCATTTTATTACACTTATGTATTCAATGACTGACTGAAATGTATTACAGATCAAGTAGTTAGGTCTGAAAGTTGAAAAACCCAGTGCCCCAGCAAATGGAAATATTGCAGAAGAATACACAAACATTTCACTTGCACGGTGCTTTATTGACATTTTCATGCTTTTTAGTGCTGGCTTTTTGAAAGCTGATGCCAGTAAAGAAAAGTAAATATTCTAATTAATTATCTTAGCCAAAGTTAGGAATTAAATTCAACTTTTTGTCCACCTCTACATTCATGCCAGAATAGCCCTGATTTTTATTTTCGATGCACCAACTCATCACTAGTAAAACTGAACAACTGTCCACAGTTGCAAACTTTTACCTTACCATTCAATATAGTAACAAAGCACGGCCTTACAGAAGCGAAACAGTGACAGGGAGAACAGGGTTTAATTTCACCTTACCCTAAATAAGACCACAGCAGTTAATTTAAACTAAATCAATATATCATGAGAACAGCAGAGAGATTAGACTTGGTCTCTGTTCTAAAGAGCTCATGAAGTAAATAAAATAGTCTGAAATCATGCATTAGGGGACCTCCATTCTGGCATTTTAAAGGCCAAGAACACCACCAGGCATAGAAAATAAAAAAAAAGGGGGGGGATATGGAGAGAAGACCATACAAAGCAGATAGAAAAGGAAAAATGAATGAGTTTGGGGAGAGATTTGAAAGAAAATTTGTTAAAACCAAAGAAAAAGACATTGCCTGAGAGGGTAACCTTAAGACTACAGAAGTTTTGCTTCTGCATTACACATCACATTTTTTTCCTTTAGCCCTGAACGTTTCTGGTAACAAATATGCATAAACTGTTAGATAATCATCCTTAGCTTATGTTACTTAATGTGGCTCTCCTGTTGAGAAGTACAAATGTCTAAGCCGAGGTAGTGAGTTGAAATATTTCCACTTTAAGGGAAACACAATTTTTATGCAAGTCAGCATTTTTCAGGCACCATTTTAGTTAGATATTCTTAGAAAATGCTGGAAAAATATTCAGGATTATGGATTTGCACAACGGAACTTATGTTTGGTCCTTCAGTCAAACACTTAGCTGTTACTGAGGTTCTGAACCTTCTTGGCTGCCGCTTGTTCCTCAAGTACCTGCATTCCTGAACAGTTCTCAATGTTCCCTAATAAAATGCCAGTACTTTCATACATTCAATAGGAATTACTTATGAAAATATCCTTTTTTTGTTTTGAGTCCGATTTCTCTGGGAAGCACAGAGAGAGAAATCATTTTAGTTGCTTCCTAGAGCAATTCCTTGCTCTGTTAGCTTCAGGAGCTTGTCTTAGATGGTTAGTTCTCCAAGGTTTCTATGAGCCTGGGTAGTTAAGACATTGCCTAGGGCATGGTATCTGATCCAACTACAGATAGTAATGTCAGTGAGAGAAATCCATACAATCTTAGACACACATACCTGTGTGCATAGAAATGGGAACAGATATCAATAAGCACCACTCCTGGTTGATGGAGAGGAGTTTTGAGACTCCTTGGACTTTTGCAAGGCATCTGACATTATCCTCAACAACATCCTTCTCTCTAACGTGAGGAAATACGGATTTGATGGGTGGACTGTCCAGTGGATATGGAATTGGCTGGACGGTCACATCTGGGGTGGGGGAATCAATGGCTCAATGTCCAGATGGAAGAGGGGTGACAAGTGGCATCCCTCAGGAATCTGTACTGGGACCAGCATTGTTTAATATCTTTACCAATGACAGACTGTGGGATTGAGCACACTCACAGCCAGTTTGTAGATGACACCAAGCCAAGTGGTGTGGTTGATGTGCCAGAGGGACGTCCAGAAGGACCTGCACAAGATAGAGAAGCAGACCTATGCAAGTTGCATGAACTTCAACAAGGACAAGTACAAGGTCCTGCACTTTGGTTGGGACAATCCTCGTTATCAGTACAAGCTGGGGGATGATGTGATAGAGAGCAACCCTGTGGAAAAGGACTTGGGGGTGATGAATGCAAAGCTGGACATGAGCCAACAACATGCACTTGCAGCCCGGAAGGTAAATCACATCCTGGGCTGTATCAAAAGAAGCGTGGCCATCAGATCGAGAGGGGTGATTCTGACCATCTATTCTGCTCTGTTCTGGTGAGAACCCACCTGGAGTACTGTGTCCAGCTCTGGAGCCCTCGACACAAGAAGGACATGGAGCTGTTGGAGCCAGTCCAGTGAAGGGCCATGAAAATGATCAGGGGGCTGGAGCACCTCTCCTGTGAAGACAGACTGAGAGTTGGGTTTGTTCAGCCTGGGAAAGAGAAAGCTCTGGAGTGACCTTATAGTAGCCTTCCAGTACCCGAAGGGGGCCTACAGGAAAGCCGTGGGGGCTATTTGTAAGGGCATATAGTGATAGGACAAGGGTTTTAAACTAGAGCAGGGTAGGTTTAGATTAGACATTAGGAAGAAGCTCTTCACTATGAGGGTGGTAAGATACTGAAACAGGTTTCCCAGAGAGGTGGTGGAGGCCCCAACCCCAGAGACATTCAAGGTCAGGCTTGATGAAGCTCTGAGCAATCTAATCTAGTTAAAGGTGTCCCCACTTACTGCAGGGGGTTGGACTAGATGGCCTTTAAATTAAAGGTGCCTTCCAACCAAGCGCATTTTATGATTCTAAGAGGTTGTTAGCACCTCAGCCTGATCCTGAATACCTGCAATACTTTTTGAAGCAATTTCACAACTGGATTATAGTAACAAAAAAAAAGTTTGTAAGCACTTCAGCCTGATCTTTAAAATTTGCATTGTTGCACAGCAGTGATCTTCATCCTGTGCTCCTAACTCCCTGCAGACTATTTCTAAGAACATAGCAAGCTGTAACTGCAAAAGAAATTATGAAATTCAAGCCCGTTATCAATAGATGTGATTCGCTATTCAGGAGCTCCCATTAGATGAGCCCACAGATTGAAGGTCAAAGGCTGCACAGCAGTCATGGAAATTTGTGGGATAACAGTTTGCTGTTTAAGTGCATCTGCATTCTTCACTTGGTTCAAAGGCTCATACTGCAGCTTCCAGCTAGCATTACAATTAGATTGGGAACCATCAGGATTTGGATTATTGCTGCCAGAAGTCTTAGATCTGATTAAATCTTGGAGACATCAGGCAGTGCAGTCTGTATCAGATGAGATTTCTGTATTATCTTCCTGGTCATCCTCAGATAGAGCAATCAGTGGTGGCCAATGCAAGGATCACTGTGGCTAGACGCATGACCAGAAGGGTAACCATTTGTGAGTAAAATCCTTTTATAAAGTAAATATAAAGGACAATAGTGTGACAATTACTGGGTTCTCAAGGTGGTTAACAGACTTCTAGAACTATTTGCTGGAAAGGAGACCACTAGCAACACAAACGTGCCAGCCAGCGCCTTCTGCAACACCACCACTGGTGTCAATTGCGTGCGCCCCAACTGCGAGGCATCTGGGCTGATGCCACACGACAGTTCTGAAGAATGTGACATGAAAAGGAACACACTCTTCTTATAAAGAGACTCTTAGCCAACAATGAAGCAGCTGAAACACGTAGTTCTGAAGACTTAAATACTTAGAAATTCAACTCCCACTGGCTATAAGATCTTACTCTCTCAGAAAACAATAAAACACCAGGTAGGCATTTTCTTTTAATGGTTTGAATATTACTGTTGTGGGTTTTTTTAACGCTGCAAGTTTTTGTTTTCTTTCCCACAGTTAGACACATCTCATTAAAATCAGTACACAAGTATAAGCTACGAGGCTTTCATAAAGCGGCTGTTTACTTTCAGTCTCTAGTGTGCTTTCACTGGCATTATAATTACATTTATTAGCAACTGCCATTAGATTTGTCAGTAAAAGCAAACCAGTGTGGAGAAAATGTTTGAAGAAAACTCTTTACCAGGGCAACACTGCAATTATCCGTCATCACTTCATTAGAGGTGCCACAGGCAGTGAGAATTGAAACTGCTTCTCAGTATCAAGTGGAGATTCACTAAATGGAAGGGTAAAGGACAAGCCCTTTACTTTAACATGAATGCCAGCCCACTCGGAGATGCTCCTCTAGCACATCCTAGACCTTAATTAGTGAGAAGTAAGTGTTCTGGCCACATGCCAAGTGATAGGATTCAGGAAGGCACCAGGTCCAGGTTTTATGTAGTGTTTTCTATCCTGCGTGTCACCCGAACCTACAGAAAGGTTTTGCCACGAGCTGCCATAAGAAATGGCTCGTTCTTAAGAATAACTCTGAGTCTTGCTGAAGACCTGGGCTAAAGCATATGGGCTGTCCTCTCTGCGATGGCAGTGTTTAGTTTTTGGTTATTTTTGATTTTTTAAGGCCATTTATAGGACACAAAGATTACATGAACAGATCCCCCTCTCACCCTTGCAGAATTATTCTCACTACTAAGTCACTTCCCACCGAGTTTTTAAAATCACTACTTGAAGCCCTGAGCAATGTAATTAATCTGTGGTCTAAATATTTAGCAACGGGTCACAGAAATTTCTTGAATCAATTATACTTTTAAAGCAATCCTTGAAATAAATAATTTCACAGGCCATGAAACAAGATCAATTGGATTTCAAAGGAAAAGCTGAACTTTATTCCTAAACAAACGCCTTAATCTAACGGGACGCGATTTCTGTATTGTTAAACAAGCCTTGAACAGTTTACAGATCTGTACAGAAATATTAATTAGAAGACCACCTACCTTGTCACATTGCCTCTTTCAACAAATATTCCAGCTATAAACACAACACTCTACTTCAAACTCAATAAAAAAACCTAAGGCATAACAGGGTAGTTAAAGCACAGCAATTCCTATTGCAAAAATCTTTGTTTTAAACAACTTCCATATGTATAAATAAATAGAAGGCTTTTAGAAACCTGTGCATTTTATTAAATTTTAAAGTTTCTAAACATACGCCATTAAAATTATTCTCTGATTATGCTATTTAGCACCCTGTTTCTTCATTTCATTTTAGACAAGTCATTAATAAGTGTCAACACGCCAGACTAACACATCACGTTCTTGGTAGCCAGGGTATTAAACTGGGAGATTAATAAACCAAATACCAGAAGAAGCTTTTACTGTTGTTATCAAAGTATTACCCAAAATTTTTATGTAAAGGTTCTTTGCTAATACAGGCAAAAGAAAGAGACTGAATTTTGTCAGCCCAGGGCAGGCACACAGGACTTGCTACTCACTCCGATAATGTGGGTTTTGAATTTGTTCCTTCCTAAATTCTATGTGGAACTTCCTCTGGATCACCATTTGACATCTCTTCTAGCAAAGTTACATAGAAATAAACCCACTTGTTTAGACACTGAGCCTACAATATTTTTTTCCTTGCCCTTTGATGCTGCAGGGAAAAAAAACCAAACCAGCCAGACAACGGAGAAAAGTGCTTAATCCCAAAATTCCAAATGGATTAAAACAGTACAAAGCAAAGAAGAATTATTTTCAAGCTTTTAAGTACAACGTTACGTGGAAAGCATTTTAAAAACAAAGGACGGTAACAAAATCCTTCACCCCCACGCAAAGCCATGATGTTCCATTAAGAGCAAATTAGTTAAAGCCAAGCAAATACTTCTGCTCATCAACATCTGAAAACTATGGAATAGTGTGGCCTGGAAAAACACTGCTTTATTCTTCCTACGCTGGAATAGCCTGTACCAGCTGCACACTTTCAGGTACTGTCATCGGCAGCTGAGGTATCGCTCTCTACAGACACAGTAAAACGATGTAAGGCACAACTTTGTCTTGCCAAGGAGCCAGCCCATCAGGGAAACTACCTTGTAAAACATCTGTGGAGCTGTCATGTCCCTTCTGAACTACAGGGAAGGAAAATAAAAAACAAGGGGGTTTGATCACCAAATGAGAAGTAACGTTTGCGTACCACTGAAGGAGAAAGGTTATTGTACCATGTAAAACCTGACAGGTATTAAGGGATTTGTCAGCAAGGCATGAGGGATGGTGAAAAGCAAAGGAATCCTTGAGAACAGCAAATCCAAGAACTAGATTGAGACCTGGTCACAATTCCCTTTCATGGACCCACATCAGGAGAAATACACGCTGCCCATTATTTTTGGCTTAAATTATTCTGAATAGCGTATTGTACAGAAAAGTTACTTAAAGGGGGTCAGGGACCATCAGTAGTATTAAACTAGATCCTGATTTATACTGACAGGACACAGAGTAATCCAGCGCTGGACACAGTTATGTTACCAGAAGACATTTTGAAGAAGGCTTGAATGCAGAATGAAGATTTTGCCAGAACTGATGCACAAAGTATATACCCTGAGCTATCAACTTCCACCTAACCACAAGAACACGTATAATCTCTGATAGAAGCTATAATATCATACCTTGAAATCCACGATGGCATCATTAAGTAAAACATGGCCTTTACTACCTTGCTGAGTTGCCTGCATTCTTATCCAGGCACAGAAACTAATGAAAAAGAAAACGGATTTATAGGGATTATATATATTAAATGAGGCACACAGAGAACAGAAGAAAGGAGAACAGAGGTTCGAGTTATTCAAAGCCTGTGGGACGATGAAAGGAAGATGTTTAAAATTAAGCTAAACACATGCATAAATCTTACTGTTATATTGAACTATTTTCTCACATTAAGCTTTTTATCTGTTCCTGGAACGAAACAATTACTTGGCAAAATAATAAGGGGTTTGTCATACCGCATTTTGTATCCACCCGATCACAGAGTCTCAAACAGAAGTTTAAGTAAACAAGCCCGGGCATCAGGTGGAAAGACATTAGGGACTGATGGTTGATTAGTACCAGGGCAGTGCCCAGGCTCAGAGCACCCTGGGATTTTCTTCTTCAGAAGCTAAGGTACATATCGCAAGGTGCCAGATTCTAATACAGAAGGAAGAAACAACAAGATCAAAGTGAAGAACTCTAGACTTTCTGTATAATACAGATCTTACCATATTGTTTCCTCAAAATATAAGGTTCCAGAGAACGTTTTTGAGATTTTTAGCAGAAGAAAGTGCTAGGTAGGAGAATTCACACAGGAGAGAACTTTTGTGGCACTACTAGCTACCCTCAAGGAAGCACATTTTCAAGCATATCAAACCACTTCCCAAAATCAGTCTGCAGTGATTATTATCAAGGACAGGCTTGATGGGGCTCTGAGTGACCTGATCTAGTGAAGATGTCCCTGCTCACTGCAGCAGGGTTGGACTAGATGACCTTTAAAGATCCCTTCTGACGTAACACATTCTGCGATTCTATGATTTATAAGGATTTGGATATAAAGCCATGATGGAGCCACATGCACACAAAACTGATGCGGGAGAAGGACACCTTTTGCCTTTTTCCCACAGCAGCTTACTGCCAGTGCCATGAAGAGCACACAGGTATCCCACTCCTGGAAACTGGAATTTTGGGCATAGATTTATAAATACCAAGAGCACACTGTAGTGACTGAGGTTACCATTCACAGGACCAGAGCATGAAACAACTTATGGCTGTTCCCGTGCGTTTCTTTTACTGAGAACTGCCATTTCCCCAATGTTTTGAGACAGCAGCTCTTTTCAAGCAACGTAGATTCAGATACAGGGAACATACATCTCGTTAGAGTAACTAGCACTGAGAATGACTTTTCTGGCATGCCAAATTAAATTTTGTTTCAAAAGAAAGTGTTTAGTTTATTTTCAATTTTATTTGAACCAGGATCGCAAATGAGAATGTTTAAAAGCTGAAATAGCTTTTAAACAATTTGGAGAGCAATTATGAATGTAGATTTAAATGTATGAATAGCAGATGCTGGTATATATTTTTATTTGTTTACCTAAAGGTTATTTTTGATATCCCAAACCATCTTACTATCCTAAACATCTGAAAAGTCACCTGTCACCCTATATTGGTGAATTTTACCCCTAACTGGGGCAAAACTAGAATAGTATCTACTGAATTCCTGATTTTGCTGAGAAGGAACAAAGAATCCAGAGTTTTGCCTTTCCAAAGAACTCAGATTTTAAGTGTAGCCTTCATACGTCTCTCTGCAATTACTTACAGTTGTCATTTGGATCTGTTAGAACCTTAGCTATGGAATAACAGTGGGGTTTTTTGAGATGCCATTAAAATGACTGTGCCTTTAAACAAACGTGCCCAGATGCTCTGGGTACAGTTAATCACAGGCACAAAGGCCCAGTCAAGGTCAGGCTGCAAGTTTGTCTCTAATTGCCCAGTTATACATTCCTTGTTCACCCAAATCTTCTACCAACTTCAATGGGATTTTTGTTTAGTGAGGATTACAGGATTTCACCTCCTAGCTTAAGTATTGCATCTATACATCACTGTGTGCAGCACGTTTCAGCCCCTACGGTCACTGTAGCTTTACTACCCCTAAATATCACGTTGAGTTTTTTAAGTCTTTCACCTTTCCAAAGCCTTAAGCCTCAGTTTCCATTTGTTATACTTGACTTTCTTTTGCTCTTCTGCGGTCAACACTATGAGACTTAGAAAATTAGTTACCCAGTAGCCAACATTTGTCCCGCTGCTCCTATTATTTTTCATTTCAAACGTGCTAATTTGCTTTCAAAACCTACTGACCTAGCTTCTGTATTAGTCACTCTGTTAAAACACAAAGACAGTGTTTTTCCTACCCCAAAGTCTTTTTCCTGAATCCTTGGTTACATTTCAGCTCCTTATTAAAGCAGTCTGGTGACTTTAAGACGATCTGACCAATGCCCATAACAGCTTTTGTTGACTTCTCTAAACATTTCTGCCTGTCAAAGCATGTTTGTACACTTAATTCTCAACTCCAAGGTTTGTTTTTTTTAGATGTTTACATCAGGTCGCCTGCTGTCCTTCCTTAGTTTACCCCACAACATATGTTCATAAAACATTTTTTCATCATTATGCAAACAGCACAATCTAGAAAAAGTGCACACTATCATTTTTTATCAGACCAGCTGTACGACTCAGAGGCAAGGGAGTTTCAACGCTCAGGCCTGTTGGTCTCTTCTGCATCCAAGCTGAATGCATGAGGAAACCCAGACCCAGCTGACAGGACAGTTCACTCCAGGGCCTGCTTCAAACAGAGCCAACACAAAATGCCACAAGTTCATCTCCAGCGCATCCCAGCTGGTTTGGTAGCTACAAGCCTTCCTTCCACCTCCCAGAGCATTATGCTCTGCTAACACCTTTCCAGGGGGCTGAAAAACACCCTTTGACTATTCAAAAAACAAAAATACACTAAAAAAACACGAATAAGATATCCATCTGCACTGTAGGACCCTACAAAACAACAAAAAAAGAGATGGTATATGGAGCTGGGACAGACACACACACACCCATAAACTGCTATGCTACACATGCATGATCAGCCTGCACAGGGCAGCATCAACAAGGGTCAATCCATACCCAAGCAACCCGAGCTAGAGTTTGCTCTCTGCTGCAGTCCACAAAGACTACGTAGATACAGTCTTTGCTTCCTTAAAAGCAAAGCGGTTCATAGTGGTATCTTCTCCACTATTATAGCAGAACACTTTGAAATAAATGTAGGAAAATAAAAATAAAATTTGTGTTAGAGAAATACACAGGCCTCATAATACACCATCCGGAAGAAACTTGACTATGAATAACAAAGACTCACTGGCAAGCACTAGCAAGTACTGTTACGTTAAACATCTAGATTTTTTTTAAAACCTCACAACTTCTAAAAATCATAGCATTGTCTTGGCTGGAAGGTACCATTTAGATCAAGTCCAACCATCACCCTAACCTGCCAACCACCACTAAACCACATCCCTCAGCACCACGTCTTGAATGCTTTGAAAAAAAAGAGAAAAGATAGGCCAGATAAGTTCTCCTATAGGCTATGTTTCTACCCAGGTCAGTGGCCTCCAGATTGTGTTGTCTTTGGGCAACATCAAACGTCTCTGTTTGCCTCAGCTTTAACTCTTCATTTCTGATTCGTGAGCAACACATTACACCTGTATGCCACAGGCTGAGAAGCTGGGAGGTCACAGACTGATGTTTTTCTTTTTCCTTCTTATGAGAGGAAAATACTCCAACACGTTAGCAAAGTCTCTTTTATGTACAGTTGTAAATTACAGCATTTTAAGAGAAAAATAATCATACACATTTCTCTACATTTTTTCAACTAAGCATGTAACTACAGTTATTTTGCATCCTCTGGTATACATGCATTGCAGTGTAATTTCATTGTCATTTGAAGGAGGTTTTTTGAGCAGCAGATGAAAGATGAAGAATTGGTTACATGAGAATCAGAAGCATTAACGGAAGCGACACGCTGGGTAGAGCGTATTCATCCAGTTAAAACACTACAAGGTAGTTTTGAGCAACAGAAGATGTATCATCAATGCTCACAGCGTGTAGTTTCTCTGGTATCACAGTGCCAGGGATCAGGCTGTTATTTAATGGGGTGGGTCCTCTTTCAAGGTTACATCACGTTCAATGCAGTGTGAAACAGCCACTGCCAATCGACGTCCACACCAGTATTTTTCATGCTTGAAAAGCACATGCTGGTCAGGAGATTTTATCAGCTATTTACTTTAAATGCAAAAGAGCACTTGATTTCTACTGATAAATAAGGGACACAAACTCAGTGCCAAGTTTGGGTGGCTGCTTCAAGGCTCACTCAACAGGCACTGTCAGGTCTGGACCTCATGCAGAAACAGCGATTAAAAGCACCAGCCTGACCATGGTACTCCTGTCCCCCCCGTGGCACGTACAGCAGCAGTAGGATGCACGGCTGCGTGTCAGACAATGCAGATGCTTTACACGAGATCTTTTAATGCTGCTTCAGCATGAGGGTATTTGGTCACATAAAAACAAGGGAGATTGGACAAGCACTGGCAGATTGTTTTGGTTCAAAGGCCAGACTGCTGTAACTCAGATGAGAGATGTGTTCTCCTGTTATTCTGTCTGTAAGCAACACGAAGCACACACGGGGAGAGCATGAATCAGAACTGAATAATCCAGTTTTTGGAAGGTAAGTAGCCCTGCCAAGTACGCGCCCATCTTTAAAGCAAACTTAAACTGTATCTTTTCCGTGAATTGAAATTCTTGTGTGGCTTATTCTGACTTTCTTTCAGTAAAGCCTGTGCTAAGCCACAGCAGCTTGCGGCCCACAGACAGAACAGAAAATACTTTCCCTCTGAAGTGTCCAGATATATCTTTTCCATCCTTGGCCTCTTTCAGACTTTTAACAAATACTTGTCATTTAAGGACAGATCCCTGTTCTCTGCAACCACATGCAGTGGGATTCCTGAGCTTAATGCCAGCATTCCCTCGGAGCATTCCTTATACAAGACAGATGCCTAAAACTCCTCTCAGTGGCCTTTAAGATCAAACCTGTCTCTCAGCACGGACTGTCTGCACATCAACGCTCTTTGCACCTACCGATTCTGCCCACAGACTCCAGCACTGTCAAACTCAGCTCCCTTCTTAGGGCTAAACACACTGGGAGATAGTTTTGGAACGCACATGGACATTCCTTACATCGACAGCAACATTTCACCATACTGTTTCCAAACTCAGCATTCAAACAGCAACTGCAGGGAATACATGGGAAAGGAAGGAATACAGTTAGCCATCAGCTCCTACAGCTCTGCCCAGCAGTAACACAAGAGACCGTGCTCACTAAAGCCCCATCTCTGTTCTCTGATATAGCCATCATTTCTGGCAGGTAGAATTATTCCTATTTATTAATACATCCAACTTGAAAACACAGAATTTCTGGAAAAGAGAAACCCAAAACACCCGGTAACTGACTATACCAACATTCCTGATAAAAGGCTTTACATCTGCTAATTAAAGGCAGAAGTTACCCTTGTTAACAAAATCCTGCATCAGAAGGTGTAACACACTGCAAGGATGTGGATTTACAATTTCATTTAAAGCCACAGCCTCAGGATATATACTTAACCCGGTCCTCAGAAGGTATGAGCTATCCTAGATAGAAACAATGTCAGAAAGCATACACCCAGGCAGAAAATACAGCACATTATTCTAAATAAATAGTTTGCTTACGATTTTTTCCAAAGAAATATTAATTATGCAATGCAGTGTGCAGTCAAATCCAGCAATAGTCTGAACGGCAGAACCAAATCTATAGGTGTGTATGTGCTCTTCCACAACTGCAGGATTATCACAGATAAATTACTGAGTCACATGTTCATGATTTCAGATGTATTAGTGGGTCACATGGAAACATTTTTGTTACGAAAAGGACAGACGATGTATGGGAAGAGTTGAAGAACAGGGAAATCTAAATTTCATTTTAAATATCTCCCAAATGTCGCTGAAATAGGTAAATGTAGCCTAAAACCTGAAATTTGACTGGCTGTTACTTATGACTATTCATGTACCTGACATAAAAGGATATATTTTGCAAATACAAGAAAGTATTTAGCTTCTCTGAAAAAAAGGTGGTCCAAAGACATGGATTTAGAAGTCAAACTTTCACAACACTGCCAATGTTTCTAGCCTATACTAAAAATCCAGATTCTGGGATGCAGTTACAAAAAATTGTTTCTTTAAAACACACATAAGGTCACCCCATAGAGTGCAACAGGTTTAAAAACAATCATTAAAGGAACAGAACCACATAGAAAAATAGAAAATTAATCAGATAGTTGCTTCAATGTATCAGCAATGCTCTAAGCATCCAGAATTCAATAGTCCAAACGGAAGCCTAGAGAGCGAAGGTCTCTTCATAAACGAGGAGTTGAACTGCATATTGAAAACTGCAGTCTCTAAAAGGGGACACTTTTTTCTTGATGCTTATTCTCTTAAAGAACAAGAGTTGGTAAAGTTTATTACAGGAATACATTCTTCTATTATGCATATGCATATTAAAAAAAAAGAGAACATACAGAATATAACGCAAGCTATTAAGTATGTTGTCTGCACTTGAAAGACAGATGTTAAGAGCAGATTGAGAAAGCCAGGATCTGGGAAATGTCATCCCACAAAGGAGTTACTTTAGCTTGAAAGACACAATTTACACAGACAAATTCTAATTTTTCAACAAATACTGATTCACATTTCATTATTAAAGAAATGACAAAAAAATGGACAAGCTTCCTTTTCTGTCTCTCACATTGGTTTTGAGTGCATGCTATGGAACTCCTCTCAATAAATCCCCATCCTTCCCCTGGATGCTCAAATTTAACATCTATTTCTTTGGAAAGTCACCCTCTTTCCTTCAACACTGACTCAAGAGCAGTGTTTTACCTTCTTACATCATCCCCTTCGATATGATCACAGAAATCAGACCCCCATAAGCAATACTGAAAGGGTAAGTGGCAGTAGAATAATAGTCTCCTTATCAAGCTTAAATAATAATAATAAAAAAAAAAAAAACCCTGGAAACTGGAGAACAATAACTCAATTTTACAGTAACATTCAAGGTTTTGACATTTTTTGACATTTCTGACATCTGCACATTCCCCACTGGAATGTGGGGAATTAACTTGATGGTTTCTAAAAATGGGATTGCATGTGTTTCTCTCTATGTGCCTCCCCCTCTCCCTTATCAAATAATAGTTTGCGTAAACTAGTAACCTGAACCAAACACCTAAGTTGTAAGAGTTTGGTGTATTTGCATCCTATAAATATACAGCACATTCCAATAAATTATTATTTCAGTTTAACAAAAGGAACTGCATGGAAGCAGGTTTGGGTTTCATTTCTTTTGGTTTTGATTTGTTTATCTGCTTATCTGCTTACTGCTGTCTGACACTGGTTACTTTCTACTCCTAGAATGCCAGAATTTTTTGGGCTGGAAAGGTCCTCCAATAGCCATCTAATCCAACCGCCTGATCCAACTTCCAAAGACAAAAAATGTACAACCTCTCTGGGAAACTCATTCCAATGCTTAATTATCCCCAGAGATAACACAGATAGCCAAAAAGTACATGGGGGAGGGAGAAGTTATCTCCTGTTTCACCATCAGCCTGCGCTGCTGGTAGGGTACAATATCTGCTCAAATTTAGCTTACTGTCTACCAGGACACCCAGGTCCTGTAAAGCTGGTTCCTAAATAGCCAGGCTCAGCCTCTACCACTGCAACGAGCTCTCCCATCCCAGGTTAGAGAGTTCGCATTTATCTTTACTGAACCTCATCAGGTTCCTAGCAGTCCATTTCCCCAGTGTACCTAGGCACCTCTGAACACCAATCCTGCCCTGAAGCCTATCAGCTAGGTGCCTCCACACCTCCAGTCATCCACGAGGGTGCACTGTCATAACAAAATAGGACAGATCCCAGAAGTCCCCGAGAAGAAGTTACTTGTAACTGGCCTCCAAACAGAGTATGAACTATTTACTCTGGAACAGTCTTCCAACCAAGCAGACCATAACAACCTATTTGAATACAAGGGTACTGTAGGAGACAGTCAAAAGCCTTGCTGAAGTCAAGGTAGATGAAACCGATTTCTCTGCCCTCATTCACAGATCTAGCAGTTTCATCATAGGTGGTGATCAAATCAGTCATGCAAAACTTCCCCATGGCACAACCATGCTGCCTCCAAAAGGATGCCATTTACCAGTTTCCTGAATAAACCAAAGTCTAGGATGGGTACTCTGCTACTTCCTCACCTCAGGATGTTGAACTCCAGTAATTCTTTCTTAAGAACAAGGGTGCCAGAGTTGCTGAAATATGGTTTTGTCCCCTTTCTCATACTGACCAAATGATCTGTAACATTGACCCACCATAATGTCACCATACCAGCCCCACCTCTTACCCTAATCCACAAGCAACCTGCCCACTCAAACTGCTCCTTCATGTAAGAGGAAGCTGCTATCCCTTTGTTCCCTGCCTCTTCTCATATCCACCCATCACAGTTGTTCCAATGATGCCTTAGTGATGTGTCTTCATGTAGAGCTCTGACTCCTCCTGATAGATTCCTAAGTCGCGTGCATCTCTGTTCAGGCAATTCTTCCTTGACAGCCTATAAAACCAAAGATTTATGTTTTGCTTTGGAGTTCTTCCTCAGATTTGACCACCTGCTGGTAGTACTTTTCTGTCTGTCATCCAAATTTTGGAATCTTTTCTCCCAACAATTTTTTTCCTTCTCCTTAAAATCTGGTAAGAAAACATTAATTAAAAAGTGTGTACAGACAATCTGACAAAGCAGCAGTTTGCCTGTCAGCTATCACAATTTCAAATTAGCATTGCTAATTCTGGGAAAGCTGTACTTCGATAAATTGAAACGATGAAAAAGCTGTAGAAGTCTATGCATTAGCATGTTCAGTCAGAAACACATATGCCAAAAAAAGTGAAAATAACATCCTGGCTTGAGAGAACAGCCATATAGATGCAGCTACCCTGCACTAGCACTCCAAGGACCTCATTTAAAAGTTACGCTAGGGCTACCTACAGATTGCAGTACTGAGATTGCCCAACTTCATTGTTCCGCCTGTGATCACTCTGGACAGGGACACAGGACCCCTAGCTCAGAGGTGCTGTTGGCTCTCTCAAGGAACAAGATGCCTTGCAGCATTTAGATAGATTGGAGCATTGGGTAACGAGTAATGGGATGAATTCTAAAGAAAAGAGGAAGAAGAAGAGCATCTTCAGTCATAGGCTTGCCAAGATGGCAAAGAGGACCCTTAACATTGCCAGAGGAGGGGAATTTCAATCTTTCTCACTCCTACCAGTTTGATGCAATCAAAGCCCAGAGCCTGGACAAAGGATCACAGGAGAACACCTGAAGTGCAGTACAAAGGAATTCCAGCCAGTAAGTCAGCTTCAACCAGGGGCCCAACTTAAATGCCTCCATGCAAGCGTACATAGCATGGGAATAAAGAGTTGGAGACATGCTCATACATGCTGGGCTATGATCTCACTGGCTTCATGGTGAGAGTTGGAGTTGTTCAGCCTGGAGAAGGATCTGGGGAGACCTTATTACAGCCTTTCAGTACCCAATGAGACCTACATAAAAGACGGAGGGGGACTGGTTACAAGGGTGTATAGTGATAGGAGAAGGGACAACTGCCTTTAACTGGAGAAGGACAAATTTAGATTAAATATAAGGAAGAAATTCTTCCCTGTGAGGGTAGTGAGGCACTGGCACAGGTTGCCCAGAGAAGCTGTGGCTGTCCCCTCCCTGGCAGTGTTCAAGGCCAGGGTGGATGGGGCTCTGGGCAACCTAGTCTAGTGGAGGGTGTCCCTGCACACGGCAGGGGGTTTTTAACACAATGATCATTGAGGTATCTTCCAACACAAGCCATCCTATGATTCTGTGATTAAGTTTGGATGTTAGATTCTGCACCTAAAATGGAGCATCGCCAAACACAAATATAAATTGGGAGTTGAGTGGCTGGAGAGTAGCTCTGCAGAACCAGAGGCTCAGTCAGTGATTAGAGGTGATTATCCTGCTGCATTCAACCTTGGTGTGGACTCAGCTTGAGTGCCACGTGCAGTGCTGGGCCCCACAATTTAACGATGTGAAGGTCCTTGAATGTGGCCAGAGTAGGGCAACAAAGCTGGTGAGAGGGCTGTAAGGCATGTCCTATGAGGAGCAGCTAAGGACTTTGGGTTTCTCTAGTTTGGAGAGAAGGAGGCTGAGGGGTGACCTCATGGGTCTCTACAGTTTCCTGAGAAGGGGGTGTGGAGAGGGAGGTGCCAAGCTCTTCTCCCTGGTACCCAGTGACAGGACACAAGGGAATGGTTCAAAGCTGCACCAGGAGATGTTCAGATTGGACATGAGGAAGCATTTCTTTACCAAGAGGGTGGTAAGACACTGGAACAGGTTTCCTGGAAAGTTGACGGGTGTGCCAAGCCTGTCAGTGTTTCAGAAGCATTTGGACAATGCTCGTAACACCATGCTTTATCTTACGGTCAGCCCTGAAGTGGTCAGGCAAATAGGACTAGATGACCCTTGTAGATCACTTCAATTAAAATATTCTATTCTAGCATCTGGAAGTGACCAACGTTATCCCTCTGAAGCTGAACTGCATGTCTAAAACCATGATACAGTGAAAAGGTTCTCAGGAAAGGTGACTGTGCTGCACCACCACAGAACAGCAGAAAGGACAGATGCTTTAACTCTTCAAAAGAGGCACAGAAGGGCTTGCAGCACTTACACTACCATGGTTCAGAGCTTAGATATATGCAATATAAAGCAACAGAGTCGAAAACACATCCTAAACCTAAACCGAGGCAGGGCCTCAGTTCTGCTGGCACTACTGCCCAGCAAGACATGGAAACACTGAGCTCAGTGATGAACATCAGCCCCACATCTTGAACTACAATTCCACTTCCTTACTCAAGCCTTCAGAAAAGCTTTAGACAGCAATGAGAGTCTCATTGCAGGCTCCTGTTTATAAGAAATGTATGCTGTTTCTCTTCAAGTCAACAGATTGATGGTAACTTAATACTTGCTTAGTGAGTGGAGGTCACTAAAAAACCAAGATGCTATTGACCCCTATAGTTAGCTCAGGGAATCTGAGAGGAGGAAGAGACACACTTCAATGTACTGAAAAAAACAACCCCGAAGTAACCCCAAAACCAAACCAAACAAACCAAAACAACCCCCAAAATACCAAACCAATGTTAGTGTTGAGCACTAAACTGAAAAACGTATCAAACAACTGCTGTTGGTGGCTTATTGTTATACTATTATAAAAAATGCAGATCACTCATGATTCCTTGTAAATACTCTCAATCCAAATTTCCAATAGTGAAGCCACTGTCATCCAGACTTAATACTGAGCATATTTTTTCCCCAGTTAATGAAGAAGGTAATCCCCAAGGTTAAAGTAAAGCAATAGACACATCCCTGGGTTGGAGTACAGATTAGAACTATTTTAAATTAACTTTTGAACCAAAGCTGCTATGAAATACAAAGAAAGATTGTCTGGTGCCTATTCCTGCACTTACAGACTCTTAAGCAAGACCATATAACTGTCGAGTATAATTTCCTATATACTGCCTGACTAGATAAAGCATTTTTGAAGCTAGATCACTGCACAGGAAAAGACACAGAAAAAACAAAAGATGCAAGACAAAAAGGTGCTATGTTCCCCATCACTCCATGAAGACTTTTTTTCTAAAATTCAGACAAAAGCAGGTTGTATAACATTACAGCAGCTCTAGACTAAAACCAGAATTATTTCTACAGATAAATTCTGCTTGCCTTGAAACTCCAGAGAGAAAAGGGATCCCAACCCCTTTGCTAGAAGTCCCTGCAAATCAAAAAAAACCAGTCAAAATATACTTGAAGGTGTAATTCTGTCTTTATAGATGTTGCGACCACAGCTACACTGATTTTAGTGGAGTTCAGACTATTTACAGCAGCTGAAGATCTGTTCTTCCAATTTAAATTCTGTCTTGACTTTGAGTAATTCTGTTGAGGTCACTAGAACAGGGTTATTCAGGACATAAATTTGCCCCAAGGGCTTTTGTTGCCATAGCTATATTTATATTACATTAATGTATAAACAGAAAATGCCTAACAAGTTCCAGTAAAGCAATTCATGTAATTAGCTTGCTACTTGTGCTTAGGTCTTTCAAGGGTTACTGAGGGTCAAATAAAGGAAACATATTTCTGAAAAGCACAAGTCATGAAATAATTAAGCTTCAGCTTACATTTTGAAGTGGTAGAACCTCTGGCTTCTAATAAACTTTTGAAAAAGTAAATGGATTAAGATGACAGAATAAAATAATATGATATTCTGGCATTTCAGATGAAGAGGCAAATGGTAGCTTTGTGTTTTCACAAATAAAAATACTTTAGTTAATTTCTCAGAAGCGGAGAAAGTCACAGCCACCACAACAGGAAGACTTTTTTCCCCACATATTCTACATTAGAAAAGACAATTCAAAGGCAAACAAAAAGTAAGTATTGTCCATTTTGTGCTATCTGTCCTGCCCTAGTCTGGAGCTGACAGTTCAGTAAAACTTGCATTATGTATAGCACAGACATGTCAGCAGGATTGGTGCCTGGAAATTAAACACTGGTGGAACACAGCAAGCTGTTTTAAGGGAACTGATGCCACTTGTCACACTCAGGAACAGAGTAGCCCTGTCTTCTTTTACAAGCAGCAGTGTGGTTTAATTTTGGAAAGACAAAAATTACGTAACTTGAAGGTCAAACCCAGCATAAGACATGCATTATCTGTGAGACTGCCAGCGAGGAGAATTATTTTTTTATTAACTAAACCCGTCTGAGAACCATACAGAGCAACTTAAATATAATTAAGTTATCAAAGGTCATCGTGCACCAGTTGTTCATTTGGATAACTATAAAGGCAGATACCAGTCATTGATAACTCTCATTTATTGGATTTATTAACAGGCTGCAGGAATGTACTTGCTACATTACATGACTATGCATATTGAACAAGTGTTTCATTTCAGCTTTACTTCAGTCCATTTTACACAGTCCATGACCATTTACACTATGCAAACACGTAAGAATTTTTTTAAGATCCTGTTACATCACACATGACATTTATCAATACATTGTTACTTACAGAAAACTGAGAAGAAATAGTAAGGAAATGCACTCTCCTTAAGGAGTAAAGAAAAGGGGTAATTCATGGGTTTACCATAACTACTTGTAGCATTTAGCTCATAAGATTTATATATTAGCACGTTGAGCCCCTGGATTTTTTCATGCTAAATATGTAAATCCCTTATTTAACAGTTGCTGACAAAGCAGGAACTCTGAAAGTAAGATCAAAAGGAATAAAATAGTAAAATCTTTAAGTCCACTTAACCACGCAAAACCACGATGCTTCCACACATGTCTAGAATGCCAAGTGATGTGGACAGCCACAAACACATCAACTTTAATGGAGAAAGACAGAAATGCATATTTCTGAAATATGGACAGAGATGGAAAAATGTTTTTGACATTGCTCATGAAGGATGGCAAGCCCTGGTAACAGGCAGGTATTTGTGATGTTACTTTCAGGTTGCATTATAGTCTTATGTCACAGTGTTTCTCACTTGTGTAGATATATTTTTAACTTGTAACTGTAAATAAAAAGTCCTTTGAATTCCAAAAGGAACTCAAGCAAGTCAGTTCACACTGAAATAAAAGGAAATGTTATTGTTTCTGATTTATGCAGGAGGAACAGCTGGTACTTATTATGTCTATGTACTACATCAATCACCAGCAACACAAACCCTGATAAATCTACCTTATGTCCCTATAAACACAAAGCTGGTTTTCCTTTCCTAGAGCAGATTGTCAGCTTAAAGCAGTGCAGCTCTAAACCTAGCCCTCTATCATCTCATCAGTTCAAATGATTTACCAGTCAAAAATTTATCTTGTTTTGGTTTTACAGATTTTT
>VZTU01029982.1:19188-51267 GCA_013400835.1 Zapornia atra | reverse complement strand
TTTTTTTTTTTTTTTAAAGCCAAGTGACCGAGTGCTGCCCAGAACACTCTTACAGGACAAACAGCACCAGTACCACACACTACCAGCAAGTGCTGCTGATTTTGATCACAGCCGTAGTACAATAGATGCCAATTTGTAGACTGTTATATCTACAACACACGCTGTTTATAAACTATGTTCTGCAACTTGATAGTGGCAAGACTGAGAAGAATAAGGGTCGTGGTAAAGGACCACAAAGATGAAGAGGAGGACATGTCCCCTTGTGGTCCGCCCAACCCAATGTATGGGACATTAGCAGTGGGAAACAAACGTGCTTTAACTTTCCAATCTGCTAAGGAAAGAACGAAGCAGAACAGATTGTCCAGAAAGTTTCTGATATGTGCTTATCACAATTTTCAGTACAGAGGATAGAGAAACCACTCGAGAGCAAAACATTTCTAAATTTGACTCAAGGTACATGGAAGGGCTCAGTCCAGAATGTGAAGGAGGAAATAGATTTCAGCTGAATAGCCCGTTAACTTTCAAAGGAAAGTTCCTCTCCTATCTAATGGAGAGGAGCAGCTTACTGATAGATTGTGCTAAGACGACACATTTATATTTTTTAATCTTTCTTCTCTATTTTAAAAGTCAAGTGCAATCAGGCAGCTGACATGACTACACAACAAGGAGCTGCAACTGAAATGGGGAAAGTGTTCTGCACATTAGTCTGGATGTTTTTTGTTTTTTTTTCCTAAATTACTTTGCCTAGTTTTCCCTAAAATTTTGACAGAAGGAACAGCATAGTTATCAGTTGGTATCCTTGAGCCGGATAACCAATCTGGAGGATTGGTGGTTTCAGAAGACTGGAAAGGAAAAAACATAGTTCCTATTCCAGGCTCAACTCCACCAGCACAAACACCAGAGCAGCCAATACACAGACAAGCTGTTTACAAGTTCTTGGAGAGTGGGAAAAGCAGAAGAATCCTCACCCCCTACCCATCAAAAGATTGTAAACATCTGATACAGCTACACATAATGCACAAGTCATGTCAACTGAGTATCATCTTTTCTGTTACAATAGGGAAATTGTTCATTCTCACAAGGAAGCAGCAGTAGGGGTCAGAGGAGTTCAGATAAGCCCTCTGCATGGGAATTAAACAGCATTCTAACATTCTCACATAGGGAAGAGCCAGACTTTGTCCCTGCAAGTCTGCAGCCCATCCTCACTGCTCCCAGCACCCTTCTCCCAACCTTGTACTGTCCCTGCATGCTAACGCAGGCACCAGTCAGACCCAGATAGCCTCTGCTGCTAGATGGAACGTAAGTATTTCTAAACTCACTATTTCTCTGGCATAATAAAAGTTTGCAGCCCAACCCTGCTATAGCTGCACATCAAACATCCGTATAAAACACATTTTTGTTTCTTTGGGTTTTTTTCCAAGACCCTAGCCCATGCATGAATTTGTTAAGTCCAGTGGCCAAAGGGACCCACTAAAAGATAGCACTAAGCAAGCTTGGCCTTTTCTCTGGTTAAAGATGACAAGAAACAGAAGCAGTTGTCATGGAGCTGCACTTCCTCTTATAATTATTCTTGAGAAAAAAAAAAAAATTAAATCTGTGTCATTTTTTTCTGCCAGCTCAAACGCTTGATCCTTGTTTTCTTGGAAAGCTTGTGACCTCAGAGTGAATTACAAGCCCCAACTTGTCCACTCTGTAATTTAGTTTTACTTCAGTAAGACTTTTTCCTTTATATTCTAAGATGCAGGAAATATGGTCTAGAGGAAGTTACTACAAAGAGGGAAGCAAAACTGTTGGAAAACTGTACCCTACGTTGTTTCTCAACAGTGTGCAGTCCAAGTGAACACAGCTGTACTTTTTATCGCTTTGGATGGGCATGGTGGAAGAAGGATGTGTACAGGAAATATATATCTGACTACTTTGCAATAGGCTGTAAAAACCTTAGAATTCAAAAGGAACTCAGTTGAAACTCAAAGAAAAAAGAAAGATTATGAGATTTTCTTAGGAGACTTCCACTCTTCAGGATCTTTTAATTTCTGTCCTTCAAGCAGGAATACTCAACTGGACAAACACAAACCGTGCAAGTTCCAACTCTGTAGCAGCTCTTCAGAAACACCATCTATGAGTCACAAACTGAACACAAGTTAACATCTGATAAGAACAAACTGAAGGGACTATTGTTTAGTCTAAAGATGAAGAGCTTGATGTGAGGTAAAGATCTAAATTCAGAGAAGGAGGAAATAAACCATCTTCCATATCTGTATTATCCAGGACAAATAGTAATGGACGTCTACAATTGTGTGCTGTAAATGAATGCTAGGAAAGAGTTGTGGTGAATAATCTCCTTTTTCAGGAATCTATGCAAATAAGCAGAAGTTCCCTAATTGTCTCATAACAGCGTTCCCTTTACCATCCTAGGATCCATATGAGGATCCTAGCAACTATAGGCCAGTCAGCCTCACTTCTGTCCCTGGAAAGGTGATGGAACAGCTTGTTCTGGATGCCATCTCCAAAGAACTGGAAGAGAAGAAGGTCATAAGGAGTAGTCAGTATGGATTCACCAAGGGGAGATCGTGCTCGACCAATCTCATAGCCTTCTATGATCTCATCACTGGCTGGGTGGATGGAGGGAGAGCAGTGGCTGGGAGGGGGAGGGGTGGCTGACACGCAGGAACACTGCGCTGCCATCCAGCGAGACCTGGACAGGCTGGAGAGCTGGGCAGGGAGAAATCAAATGAGGTTCAACAAAAGCAAGTGTAGAGCCTTGCACCTGGGAAGAAATAACTGCTTGAATCAGTACAGGCTGGGGGATGATCTGCTGGAGAACAGCTCTGTGGAGAAGGACCTGGGGGTCCTGGTTGATGGCAGGCTGGCCATGAGCCAGCAGTGTGCTGGGTGTTGGACCCAATGATCTCTCGAGGTCCCTTCCAACCTCTATGATTCTGTGATCCTTGTGCGTAATTAGTTATATATATATATATATTTTAGAAGGAAAGTGCAGTTGCTTTAAAAATGCAAGAGAAAGAAATGGATATTTTCATTAAATGTGTTGGATAAAACCCACCAACAAAATATCATTCTGAAAATATATGAAGTCCTTAAAACTATTGTTTTGTGCTGCAGTTACAAAAGGTTATTTGGACACCTCTTCTAAAATCAGCACTCTTGTCTATCATATTGCCACTTGGTCCTTTAAAAGGACAGGGGAGAAGAAAGACAGTAAGGGAGGAAGAGACCTTCTTATGACTAATGAGTCAATTCCAAATGCTCAAGGTGCAGTATCATTCTCACAAGGAATACCAATGCAATTTAAAATGTAGGAGCTTTATTTAATTGTGCAAAATTTATGATGACTTTCAGACTACAGAATCCATTCCAGCCATGTAACAACACATAAGCATATATAAAAGTGAACACGGAAACAGGCAGAAACATGTTCAGGCTCTAAGAAGATAAAAGTACAAGGTGAGCCACAACAGGGAAATGGAACCTCTCAGCCTGCAGACCACTCGCTGCTGTCTGGCTCCTTCTCCCATTCATGAATTCAGATATAAGCCACCAGTCCCTGCACTGTGTCTACATAAAAACAGACCTATGGTTTAGCCACAAAATGACCCTCTGTTCTAGCTTGCATCATGCAGACATTCAGCAGAAGCTGGATTTTTGTGTAAGACACTTCTATAGTTGCTTGGTTTATTGACCCTCTACAAAACCCTTTACTTTCTTTAGAAGGAGACGGAAACATACCCTTGAAACAATACATTCTTAATGTATACACCTCAACACCAACATTTCTATTGATGTAACACTAGGGATCATTCTGAAGTTAGAGCTCTGCATTTAGAATGATTACAACTTACTAAACAGCTTGTAAGAATTTATAGCATGACTTTAAAATTATTTTCCTATTTTGTTTAATAAGATATTTTAAGATAATGAGGTACCCTTATGCCCTTAAGTAATGAAAATCCCGGATCTCATTACTTTGGTGAAATACGAAGTAAAAGATAATATAAAGTAATATATAAAGTAACATCTTGCTTTCATATAAAGTGAGTCTGTTTAGGGACACACAGAAGCAGAAATCATACCTCCTACTCTCAAAAAAAAAAAACAAACACCATAAGCTGGTACACCTTTCTAAATAATACAGGAGTGCACATCCCATACTTGGACAAGTAAAGCTTCTAATCAGAGAGACCAACTTTCAAAGAACAAGAGATTGCTATGCAAATGCAGAATCTTGGTCCAACCCCACGGAAATCGATGATGAAATATTCACCAGCTTTGGTAGATAACAAACCAAGCATATACAAGGGATGCCTGAATCTAGAGAACTAGATTTGAGATGTGGTAAGCACAAGCACTGCCTTCATGACTTACCATCCTCCCAAAGGTCTTCAGCCTGTTGATTATACAGAAAGTGATCTGAAGTGGAAGATGTAAGAAGAGGAAATAACACGAGGGGTATTAACCAAACTCATTCAGCTTTGCTGCCGTTTGCAATAATTCATGGGCTGAGTCCACAGTTAGTCATCTCCTCAAGGGAGTTTACAGGAGCACTTAAAGGAGCCTTTGCTATAGACCTTCTTTGTTTAAATAAGCCCAGAATGTAGCGATAATTTGTATTTACATTTAGCATATGTGTGGGGATACAATTTATCTTTCCTACATATCATCACAAGAGGGGAAAAAACATAAGTAGAACCAAATTAACCACCATGATCAATGAGAATTCTTAAATATGAATGATCAGTAATTTGAAGACAGCGAAATCGCTAATTTTAGATTTCTAATAATCAAGAATACATCTGTGGGAACTCTGTAGCTTTCTTTCACAATAATGCATTAAACTCCATTAGTGGTTTAAACCATAACATCAGCAACACTCCAGCTGTTTTATTTCAAGAGTTGAAAAGTGAATCAGACATTTGAATGCATCATTTAGTGTTCTAAAATGCTTTTATAAAACTACAATTTTCTGATCAGCAAAAGTGTTCCAAAGTTCTAAAACTTATATAGATATGAATCAATCCCATCAAAATATACTCAGCATCACATAATGGCTTTAATATGAAGGAGAATACTGAAATCAAGTCATCATTCTAACTCTGAATTGTCATGAAAATCAAATAGAGTCAACATCTTTCAGAATAATTATGTCAAAAAACTACAGTACTTGACTTTTCAGGAAGAATTCTCCCCTATAATAAAGACACTAGCACTGCAGCTCTGGCTGAAGTTGCATTTATAACTTTTTTATATGTCATATTTGTTAACAGAGCTCAAATGTTTTGCTGTTTTAAACCACTTAATTGCAGGGAGAATAAAAAACCCCAAATCATTATTAGTCCCACTTTGAATGTAATTCAAATTTAATTTAAAGCACTTGGTAAAAGTAAAGTTAAAAAAACCTCAAGCACATTTTAAACGGTCTCTGAAACAACTCCATATTGAATCTTAACTCTAGCTCATTTCTAGATAAATTAAAAGGCAAAGCTCCAACGACAAACCTCGTTTTCTGCATGTGAGAAACTACACTGCAAACACATCCCCTTGTGGCTTTGGTCTCAACAAATAAATGGTATTTTTTCAAACCTCCATATTAACAGCCACACCTTTGTTCTTGATCACAGCCCACAAACTGAGTGAAATGGACAGGGATCCACACAGAACTGCTGAAAGGACATGAGGGACATTGCTCTTCTGCCTGCCTCTGCCCTTCGAAGCAGGGTTCTGCTCTTACTACTACAGGAGGTAAAGCAGAAGCAGACGAATCCCCCTGCCAGGCCCAAGTAACAGCTAACAATGCTTTTATTGAAATAATTGTTGCACTACTGCAGCTAAGTGAGCACTAACGCAGACACAAAATTACCCAGGTATCGCATTTTAAAATGAGGTCACTAACTTGCACAATTTTCCAGCCATGCCAGATATGTGGTGAGAAGAAAAGAACACAAACAGAAACCTTCAGCAGTAGAAAGCTTTAAGGTTTGCCAGGACACGGTGTTTAAACATGCAAACTATTTTCCTTTCAAGGGGCATACTCCCACAGCTGACCAACAGGTATTTTCCTTTCTATTTATCACACTTAACAAAACCCTAACTCAGTAAGTTTTGACTAAGCAGCAATAAAAGCCCTGCTAGCATGAAAACAGATTTGAGTCAACTAAAACGTGCGATCCCTATCACCTGTTTGCGGACATCTGCTTGGCATATGTGCCAATAGCTGAACTCCTTCCTGATATTATTGTTTTCACTTCGGAATAGCTGAAAACTATAGCAATGATAGGTACTACTGAGAGTGCAGCGGCACTGAGCTCTCAGAAGACTTGAGCTTTTAAAGACTTTGTTTTGAAAGTAACAGAGTGTGCCAATTTTTAAAGAATATAAATTGCAGATGGGTCAGCTATCTACACAAAAAATCCATATCCAAAAAAAGTGATCAAAGTCACAAAAGCAAATATATGGAAAACGATAAGATAATATTAACTAAATGTGGCTGCACTAACGATGCAGTCTAAGTCCACACAGCTCTGTTACATTCCAGTGTACCCATTTCTCAGGACGTCATCCAGATTCTTCTGTTTAGACTACTGTTTGAAGGTGCAACAGAATAAACCAAAGACTGCAAATCAAATTAACTTGTTTTCAGCGAGAGGTGGAAAACAGTATAAGGGCCTGCATTAGCATGGTAGTAAAGGAAACAAAGGCACATAGTAAGAAGTTTCAGGAGGGAATGTAGTCTGGAACAGTAGAGTGAAGGAAAGTGGTTTCCTAGCTCCATCTGAGGAAGAAGGAACAAACTTCCATCTCAGCAGCCATTTGGAAGCAGAGAAATCTTGGTTGTCTTCCAAGGCTATCTAAATGGTAGTGGTGCAGAACTGAAGCAGACAAGAGCATGGAGAGGCCCTGTAATAGTGTCTAAAATTCTTTATCTTGGGACACAAAGGCCTTAGAAACCTTTGTAAAACCCCAAGTTGCTCATTGACTCAACTATCTCCAACAGCAGAAGAAACCATGCAGTTGGGCTTTGTGAAAACATATGTTAAAGCTATTGGATCTTCTGCTCTCAGAGATGAGGTACAGGGAAGGTAAGATACAGTGTTGCAGCCTATGGTGATTAAGAGATGCCTTTGCAGCTCCATCCTAGTGAGATCCAAGTACAGCAGACCCACATTCCTAAACAGACACCAAACCCCCACAAACCCAAACAAACAAAAACTGGATCCAAGTCATGAAAGGTCAATATTTTTACAACTGCCTTCAATAGAAACAAATAAACCTGAAATAAACCTGACCTTTACTAAGGGAAATGAAGATTTTGTAACAAGTTTTAAAAAAACCCCAAGAACATACATGTACATTCCACTTAACTTTAGGTACTACATAATCCGAGATTTCCCAATTTCTTAATCAGGGCAGAGAGAACTTCTAGGGGCTAATTTAGAATTTGCATGGGTTACATAATCCTCTGAAGCTGTTCCCTCTCCCCGTTCCCTCTCAAGACAGCTCTGGGTGACTAAGTTTCTAACACGGCACTCAGCTAAATGCCTAAAGATGCTGGATTGCGTTCAAAATGCAACTCTTAAGCGCGCTAAAGTCCTCAGATTGCAATCGCTATTCCTTTGCTCAGATTCTTGCAAATCCCTGTTTCTAAGGATGCCTGCATTTCCATAGACTGAAAAAAGGTGACAATTCACTTGAAGTTATTCTACACTGCCTTTTAAAATTAACAGATATCAAAAAAAAGCTTATATTTTCACATATTGCTATACCATTGCTCAGTTGTTATTAATGTGCTCCACTTTAAAAGTGGACTCTTAAAAGTCATGGTGAAAGAATTTCTTGGCAGTATTTTTAATATTTTTTAATGATCTTGAAGTACACACTTTGGTCCCACTAAAATAACTATTTACACACACACTACAACTAATTCAAAGCCTACTAAAGCCATTATGTCATGTCTTTCACTAACTTTAGAAACTCTGAATCAGATCTTGAATCTCAAAAATACCAACAGAGAACTCATGAACTTCATGTACGGGGTCATCAGCTCGAGAAAGTTCTACTACAGAAGCATAGCTGGTAATTTTAAAGTGGGGATAGATATCTTGGAGTTACAACTGCTGGCAGAAAAGGGCTAAAGTTACCAGCTTGCAGTTTACGTCTCCAACACTACACACATAGAGTTCAGAAATACACTTCCATGTGCTGCATATTTAAGCATTTTTGTGGAACCAGCATTCCAAGTGTATATGGTGGCTGTTATTCAAAGCCTGAATATTCAAAGGAGGCCTTCAAACCAACAGTGAAACATACCAATTAAGAAAGCCTGGCATTGTCTTCACTATACCTATTTTGCATGACACATTTAATCACAACATTTATTTTCAATTCAAACAAATATGGATGTAAGTTTGCGATGATGCACGAGTTGACTGCACGTTTGCTACTCGTGTACTAATTCTGAAGTGCCTGCTGCAACACTGAACTAAGCATGGATAAAATCCTTCCAAGAAACCCCATGCAGGCTTTCCCCAAGATCCATTCTGCCCAAGCTACATATGCCTAGAAATACCCCATTAGTTATCTTAAATAGGGGGGCAAGCACAGATGCCTTCTGACAAATTAATGACAAACTGCTTTTCAACCCTCCCTTCCCACCATGATCCTTAAGCAGCCGATTGTTGAGAATTACAGAAGCAAAGCAAAAATAGTTTCTGTGGGCCTTCACTTTCTGTAGCAATTAATACAGCATTACATACACACACAAACTCACAGACTGAACAACAGACAAACACTCTGGGGATTTGTGGGGTTTTTTTCCCATAAACAAGAAGAGAATTACAACCATCACTACCCTGTCCGTGATTTCTCCAAGACTAGCTTCTTACATATTTTTCAAGTCGCTGGCTGGTGCCCACTGCCTCCCAAAAAGGGAATTAGTCTGACCCGGTGTGTCCTCTGTACATGACGCTTCAGCTGCATTGATGGGCAGGGAGGGAGACTCAGTGGTTGAAAGGAGCGTTTTCTTGGGCAGGAGTGTTTTACACAAAGTGCTATAGGATTTCCAAGTAGAGCCTCTTAGCGAGGGAATGAAAGGAGGAGGACAAATGCCCACAGCAGAACTTCCATACCACAGCTATTGTGGCCTGTAGTGTCAAAGCAGCTCTTAGACAGCTGTTTGACAGAACTCGCATTTCAGAGCCTTAAGGCTGACTGTCACCTTGCACCCACCTACACATTCTGTGCCCTTTTCAGAAGGCAAAAAATAATCAATTATTCTAACAGGGGTTTTTCTGATCTATCATAAGAAACATCTGATGTGCACCAATGATGTATTTAACATTTCTATTACCTGCCACACTAAGCGGCACGCAATCTGCCTACATTTACCTACGTATCAAACTGAGCTGGCATTGCGAGCTCTAACCATGCTCAATACCCTCGGCTATGACATTTCACCATACTTAACTGTGCTTCTTCACCAGTGTGAAAAGGTAGCACGTCCTAGCACTCACCACACATGTAGTTAGTTGGAACTCACAAAGAAGGGTCCCCAAGGGGAATCACCCCAGGAAGCCGGTTACGTTGGCACACTCTGAAGGCATTTCCCACAACTTGACAAGTTTGCATTTTGTGCAAGCTGTAACTGGCCCTTCCATGTCAAAAACAGACTTAGAAGGAAGCAGTGGCCCCTTTTTGTCTATGGTTTAGGGTCCTGAATACTTGCCTAGGAAATGGGGATCCATTATTCCATCGCAGCTTCGACAGGAGTTCAAACTCACCCACAGCGAGTGTCACCAAGTGCCCGATTCAGCACACTGTGCTGCTTCGCACTAGGCTGCTGCCCAGGGCTCGGTGCCCAGAGGGAAAGTACGGATATCCTGAGAGCGGTCATCCTGGATCACAGGATCTGGCCCTTAGCAGCTTGATTGCTCCTTCTCGTCCTTCATTGCCACTGTAAGATCAGACTCTTGATCTTTTACCCAAAAATATAAGGCCAAAGATTTGTACTGAGGATAGTGGCTACGTATTTTGTTTCTTTCTACACGTGGATCTGCACGTAAATCTGCAGATTGAGACAAAAGCATGGATCGCGTTCTGTTTTCACGTTAGCGCAAGCCCTGAGTAACTACTGACTTAATACATTTATTTGAGATATACAAATAGAGATATACAGATATACTGAGGAAATAAAAGACCACAAGCCAAAATAACTCTTAGATTTATAGATTTAACTGTAGTTTACTATTTTTAAAACTCCTTAACAAATCAGAACAGTCACGTATTTTTGATATGCAAAATGTATTCCAGGTTGTTTAGCAAGCTTAGTTTAGGAAAAGCAGTGCATTTAAATTTAGCACATAAAATAAATTACCTTTGTTGCCTAAATACACTGCTTGAAAGCTTAATTTATTTTTTTCCCCTGTTAGCAATTTTGCCAAATCTTATTTTCATCTTCAAACAGAGCTTTTACTGTTTTACTTTAAACTCCTGGAGGCAATCACAATTCAAACTTTCACATATGCTTCTATACAAAACACAGCAACGACAAAAACTCCAAAAAATGTAATACTTCTTCCAAAGCCAGAAAGGTCATTTGGATCGAGGTGCCCAAAATTACTGACTGGATTTGGCTCTCTAAAGTAATTCCTTCTGCACGTAGCTACAGCTTCCTCCCTCCTCTCCTCTCTCTCAGCTACTTCCAGATATAAATGAAGGCAAGCTGGGGCTGCATGAATTATTCTTGTTCTCTGTCATAACGTTTATGAAAAGGTCACTACTCTTCTCTCCTGACTTAACTAGAAACAGGGCACGCCACGATGATACTTGCTTCAGTTTATGATGGATGAACATCCACTCACATGAAAGCAGCATGTGTGCTTGTAAGAGGATAAGTAAGGACATAGAAGAGGCAGAACACAATCTCCCATCAGGTGCTGAGCTATACAGGTATTACAATGAAGAGAGACACCTACTGTACTCACTGATGAGCATGTCTTGGGATAAAGTCATGTCTGGTACATCACCTGAATAAGATAGCCAGCTATCAGCTGATTTGACAGAAAATAGCTACATTTTGGTCTTGTACGATTTTAACTCCCTGTCTTCTCTCACATCATGCACTAATCAGATCACATCACCTCAAAATGAAGAGAGGATCTGACAAGCAGACAGTCAAAGACAAAAACACCCACAATACCAAAGCGTTCCTGTACGAGAGCTGTAAGTGTAAAATTCTAAGAGGCAATGTTTACTATGCACTATTTCTTACAAAACAAGAACTGGATGAAAACTAAAGAAACAATCAAATATCAGGTTTAAAATAAAGAAGTGGGAGGAGGGGAAGTTCCACTTTCCAGCCAAGACTCAATTATTCAAAGCAACTCAAACTTACCAGCCTGGATGACTATGAAGGTAAAAGCTATAAGCAGCCATAACAAATGAATTCAGCAAACTTAGTGTGGTTATGTGGCTGGATAATAAACTCGGTGGGCTACTTACCCTGGCTCAGCTCTCATCAGCTGCCTGATGAAAGCCAGGGTACAAAACTGGACAAAAGCCAATCTCCAGCTAGTCCTTCAGCATTCACAACACAACCAGGTGAAATACTAACCCAGATGGACTTCAGCATGGCATTTACAATACTTTTTTTACTGATAGTCAGACTGAAGAGGATTTTGGCATGCAATACTATATACACCTGTACAGAGGTAAACTGCTTGGAGGGTCAGGTGCACCAAAAATCATCTACTCCAACTTCCCACATACAACGGCCGTTTTCATCTACTCAGCACTGAATTGAACACCTTAGAAACATAAAGGCTCCTACCCAAGAACATCTAGACCTGACAATGAGAATAGATGCTAAAGTCACTACTTCCACTGACAGGTTAATCTAAAGATTAGACACTTACACAGTTCAAAAGGAAAAAAAAAAAAAAGCAAAACCAACAATTTCACTGACTTCAGTTTTTAATTTCCACTATGCCACTTGTCATGTTACATTTTCTCTTTTCCAAAAATTTCCATGTGCTTTTCCCAGTCCTCTTTTGATCTGTAACTCTGCAACCCTCACAGAAATGTATTTACTATAGCTCTTAAATCTTTCTTCTAGTACTACTTCCCACTATTTAGTCTTATAGCTATGTAACAATTACATTCCATCTTAGCTACTCAAAGGCAAATGACAGTTTTGCTTCAAGTATCCCACTTTTAAAGTCTCATTATTTTGCTGGACTCATGATTTGGACATTTGGGGCTGCCAGCATTTTACTACATCAGGGTGAAAGAAATATTTTGTGCGCAATGTAGCAGATAACAATGACATAGTAAGTACTTCTGTAACATATGTTTGTTTATTGCCCTCCCTATCTTTATAGGTTGTCGTTTTATAGGCCATATAAAATGCTCACAATTTGTTACTACGGCAACCCAAACTAGCATTGTATGACAGCTGAACGATTCTCTACATTAAAGTTTCCAGGCTTTCAAGAAGACATTTACTCTAAGCTTTGTTTCTACCAATCATAAATATGAGGCCTGACAGGGTCAGGATTATCACGCTGAAAAATCAAGGCACTCTAGTAGATTTGATGTAAAGGGTTTTATTGATTCATTGCCACATCCTTCCAAACTGAGTTAAGCAGCCTTTTGTCATAAAAACATGAATGGGGAACACAGGGAGTTGCATTCAATGCTCCTAATTTGTCATATGTTGTATGAAACTACTGCTTGGGGCATTGGGGCAAAGACCTGCACTCCAAATACAAATCACAAGGATTTTTTTGTAATTGTGGTCTACTAAAAGCACCTTTTTTTTCCTGTTTAAAGCAGAGATGGACATTATGTTGTGCTTCACAGTTTGGGGCAGATACAAGAAAAGAACAAGGTAGCTATGAAACACTCCTGACTCAGATGAAATGGGCATGAGAAATGTGGCTCACTTCTCCGCTCAGAATAAGACATTTATCGAAGAAGGATAAAGATGAAGCAAGCAGGTAGAAGCAGGAGTGAAAGGGACCCCAACTTGAGCATCCAAGTAAGCAGAGCTTAGATGGTTGATTCACTGGCAATGCCATGAAGGTCTCTGAGTATATCCAAAGATACATTTCTGAACAGCCTCATTTCATTACAGAATAAACTACAGAACAAGTTAATTTCATGCATGTACTTCAATCTACACAGATCAGGGAAAAAAGGCCTGGAAAAATAGAGATACCAGATTAATAAAAGGAAAGTTATTAAGTTGCTTACTTCTGCTTTGTTCATGAGGTAATATATGATACAAAACAATATTTTAAATGAAAGTAGCACAAATTTGCTCAGCCCGGTCTACTATTTGTCCACATCAGATAGAAAGGACACTAGGATTTGACCATATGGTGAGAAAAGGCTTCTCTAAACAAATACACAATTCTGTCTTAAAAACACATGTCTTCTAAATAAAAGCAGTTCTGAAAACACACATTTGCTGTACTCTGCTACTAGACTCAAATAGAATACTTACAGAAGTGTAAAGAATTAAAACATGATGTCTATAAAATTATAAACATAAAAAGTGAATATTGCTAACATAGGCTTAGGTATGATATTCTCATCAAGACTGTAACAAGTATAATAACCAGCTGCTGAAAAATGGCTTATCAGTCTTTCCACCCCACTTCTCATAGCTGGGAAGAAAGTTTTAGGTGTTGTGTATAAATACGCAGTTAACCCCCAACAAAGTAAAAATTGGAAATAACTATTTTTCGGACTCTATTTCCATTTAAAATTTTTACCCTTACAATTTTGTATTTTGTAAAATGTAACTGACCTATAACAAACCATAAAGTTAGAAAATATTATTTCATGAAAAAAAAAAAATTGAGGAATTTTACTTCAGCTATAGCATACTTGTTATTTGATGGTTTTAAGAACCCAATAAATACCTTGAAAATACTAACACATATTTAAAAGGTTCTACATGTACATCTATAGATATAGACACATTTTATGCATGTGCGTATCTATACATAAAAGGGTGGAACCAGTATCGTTATACTCTATAGTTAGACATAAATTAAATAACAGTATCTGGACACAGAACAATACATTAAAATAAAACTATATGACCTCAGAAAATTCTACACTAAAATTATCTCTCCTTTAATTCCACTGTATTAGCACTGAACAGGAATCGCGACCAACAGCTGGTGGTAGGTATCAGATGCATTGATCTAATACACAATTTATAAAAAGAAATATACTTTAGACTCTCTCAGCACAGAATATGCTATATAGCATTCCTATTAACCTTACTGTCTAGATACATGTTGCTGAAGCTGTAGGAATAACTGGACAGCAGTTGCCATCTCTCCCTGCTGCTGCTGCTGATCTTTATCTCTTTCACCTTCTCCTTCAGCTACTTACTGTTTATAACTCAGCACCAACCAAAGGGACCTAAACGCTGTGCAAAGCTTCAGTACTTCAGCAACCTTTTGAGCTTGCTCTGAGGACAAAAGTTTCATGGACTTAAGAAAAATCCCTCCATAATTTCAGCAAATAGGATGTGGAAAACACTGAATACATAACTTGAATAGGTACAAGATAAACAGGCACGCATACACTTAGTTCATTTAACACACCCACCCCAAATCAGTATGCCCACTTATAAGTGGTAACTTTTAAAATCTTAAATTTCTGAAGAAACCTTGAAAGTGTGGCTGATGGGGTCACGTCAAGTATTCCTTGCCCATCTCTGCCTTTTAGTTACAACAGGAGTCCAGACAGCATGACTCAGTTGCTTAACCTTTGAGCAGATAAAGTGAGATAAAGCCAACCAATAATCACAAGTGTTTTCCAAGGAATTACTGGCTCCTTTAAGGCGCATTCTGCTCTAAGGCTATTTTTCCATAGGCCATTACAAAGTCAAAAGAAATTCAGCCCCTTGCAGCTGAGTTAACAGTACCGCTGTGATCTGAAGTTATTGATCAACAAATGTCCTAGACTACCTCCAAAAAAAAAAACCCAAACCCCCCACCTCTACCCTTTCTACTGCCAATTGCTTATTTCTGTGCTCCCATGAGCCCTCATCTCCTGCGCAGACGCAAGCATGTGTGACGCCAAGCGATAAACCAGACCAAAAAAGCGGCCCCAACAAGTACTCCGTAATCCTTACACCTTCCCCTCAAACAAGCTGTTACTCAGATCATGTTCCTAACTCAGCTCCCCAGGCTGATCCTGCATACTCTCACTGGCACTCAGGGAGGGACTGTGCCGGGCACAAAGAAGCAAGTGGGCAATGGGAACGCTCTTCAGGCTAGCGCTACCGAACTGCGTGGGTTTAAGCAGTTAACTTCAGGTGGAAATACTACAAGTTTTCCACTTACAAGACCTTGTTTCTTAGCTGTTTATTCAAAGGTTTTGACAGACTTTAACCTGAAGCTTGATTTTTCCACTGGGGAGCTGTCCTAATGCCTGTTTCTCGTCCACATTAAAATAGCACAGCCTGCTCAATGAAGATTTGTAGCATCTTAAACTGACAGGGAAATATGATCTGGAGTGATGAGAAAGAAAAAATAGAGGGTGCCTGAGGAGCATATTTTATCATCTTCAGCAAAATTTGCCCAACAAATAAACATTACAGGTTATGAATTTCCAGTAAAGACTTCGGCAGATTGCTCTGCTAAAACCCAAAAAGGATTAAGGAATGATGAGTCCACATTCCCTGAAGCTGCTGAACAAGACTTGCTGTGCAGGTATAGCTCTGGCCTGCAGCAGGTCATGAAGCAACAGCAGTGAACTGCTTTTGTGTACTCTCAGCTATTCCAGAAAAGAAAGCAAAGAAAGGGGAAACTTGAGTGTAAAGGAACAAAAAGCAGAAAAAGGCTCTGTCTACCCTGGGATTGGGGTGGGGGGGGGTGGGGGGGGAAGATGGACACTGAGAAGGAACAGAGCTGAAGTTGAAACTTGGATCTTGGAGAAGAGTGGGAGAAGCAGGAAAATAAAGCTGTGACCTGAAACTAGAGAAGGAGATGGGGGAGAGATGGACATACTGAAGATGGACAGGGGTTGGCATTGCCTTTGCTATGCAGAGAAAAAGAGCCAAAGGAAACAGAGCTGAGACAGCCTGGTGCAGCTTCCTTGTTATCCATTTGCATGAGGGAGGGAATTAAAGGTTAAGATGATGGGAAGGGAGAGATCAAATCAATTTGGAGTTTGATGAAAAGGAGAAGCAAGTAGTAGAGATAGCAGCAAGGAACTAGAGATAGATTTACAACACAAGAGCTGCTCAGGAACACAAATGAAAGCAGCCTGAAGGTACAGCCTGATGTCCCCCTCAGCTACTTTAATATTTACACAATGCTGCCTTGAACAGGCAAGAAACACCCAGACGTCTTAAGACATGGGCTTCCATCTCTTCAGCTGGATCAGATTCCTTAGGAATTCACAGCTCTTAAATTAGGTTCAGCATGGCTAGCATGAGCTGCAGCAAGGGCACTGGAGCTGCTTACCCCCTCGCTGCACCAAGCCCCATTCAGCCAGGCAGGGAACATGTTCCATAAGGAGGATGGAGCTGGCTGGGACAGCGAGAAGCAGGTAAGGGAAAAGGCAGCACTCCCTAAGCTTTGGGAAACCAGTCACATAGGCCCATGCCCACCAAAGACTGTCCTCTGGACTTGGATGATGCAACGGTGGGCATTTTTGTTATCTTTTCAATGTCCTTAAACATCAGGCAGCCCCAAGGAGTATTAGAACATCCCAAAAAAGACAGTTTTTACCTCTAGCATTGTGTAACTTCTGAACGCTTGATTTGTATTGAGGTAGCAAACTAGCATATGTATTCATATACTGCGTACATTTACAATGCCTGTCAATACTACTAGATTTATCTCAGCTCTAGGCTAGCATATCATTTATGTGGAATGACAGCAAAATATTGTTTATAAATCTTCATATCATAGCAAGAGAAAGGTTTCCGGACACTAAACTCATGTCACTGAAAGTCCAAGTACAAAGTTGGACGTAAAGAATACTTCTCTACGTGTCCTTCTGTTAGTTTAATAGGGATCACAATCACTTTAATTACAGTACTTCCACATAAATAATTTTGGATGACTATCCTATTCAACACTAACACAAATAATGACCAACCAAAGTCAGTGTAAGTTTAGCTGCTCATGAACTGCCTGGATTTTTTTGCAATAATTAAGCTGTTTGGAAAGACACCATTAATTTGATCACCCTCATGCTACATAGAACACAACTGGAGTACTACCTAATCACAGAGAGCACCGAGTTGGAGCTTATCAGATGATCCTGGACCACCTTCTGCAGGAAGAATAGCTGACAAGTTAAATTAGCAATGTGGTCCAGTATTACCAGCCCTTCACTTTAATGGCACTGAATTTTATACAGATGTAAGGGATGGAGAAAAAAGCGCAAAACCCCAAAATTAGTTTGCTTATGAAGACCTACAGAAACAGCCTCTTACCTGCAAAGAGTAAACAGAAAAAACACTTTTTTAAACTGTTCACATTAGCAGTCAGAGTTCATGAGGATGTGTTTACGAGGAGATACCATAAACACAAAAGAATCAATGCAACTAGGTATGTGACTACTTATTTCTGTACACTGTAAAGCAAGACCAGTAACTAGAAGTGATTTACCTAAAATATTTTATGAGCATTATTAAAAGTACTCAGAAATCAACTGTTGCAGAATTGCTATAATCCAGCATAAATCTGTGCTGCTGCCAATGGTAGTACCTTTGATTTACCTCCCCCACACCAGCTTTCCCAGCACCAGCAGAGGTAGGAGTAAGCACCAGGGAAACCGGGATGGGCTTTTGCCTGGAGCAACCAGCCTGTCACTTGATGATGCAAATACAGCCTTATTTACCATAGCCCAGATGCCCCACAGTAACCTGTTACTCACACCCACTGCCTGTGCCCAGACCCAGAAAGGTATGACCAATTACACCTTTGTATCGGTGTTGCTAACAGCAACATAATTATAGAAAATTAATTTATTGCAGACAACTCTTCAAAAAAACCCACCACAATTTCAGTAACAACAACAAAAAAGTTTTAAAAAATAATAATTTGTCCTTCCCAGGTACACCTCAGCCAGAGCTTGTAATGAAATAAAGGAAGTGCCCTCAAAGGGGGGGGCAGAAATTCCTCACACTTGCGATCACCACGGAGTAGAGCCAGAGAGGTTGTTGGCTGGGTTCGTTGGTTGTTTCCTTTCAATGTCATGCACGTCTATGAAGCCAATATTGCAGCCCAGCTAAAGCATTTCCATTTCAGAGCACTAGGCCCCTGGTTGCAAATCAATTGTGATTTTCTGAAAGGACATGGGAAAATAATTGGGAAACAGAAGGTAAGAGCAATTCTGCCCAAAATTCAGCCACTTCAGTTATCACGAAAATTAAAGTTTATTAATTCCATTTTTCTTTCATGACTGCTACTCAGCTATCAGTGCAAGTTTTGTAAGGGATTAATTCCACATATTTATAAGACTTTGCTTTTACTTTAAATTCTTCAACATGGCAGTAACTTAAAGTGAAAGGGAAATTCCCATACTAATGAATCTAGTTAGCTAATGAATACACACTACTTTGGCTCAGAAAAAGCTTTCCTTTAATAGCTTCCTCATGAGACAGTTAAAGAGTTAAAAATATGCAGTGATTAGAAAATTTTCTTTACAAGAGCATGTCTTAAACAGCCAAAATTAGGGGCTATATGACAATGCATGTAAATGCATGTGCCTGTTATTTATGGAAGGAAAGAAAATCAAAGCTAAACACGGTTTTCACAGTTGTAAAAGAATATGTAGAATAATGGCAGAATTCAATAGGTTAGCAAAAGCATTTGGAAGGAAAAAAATAATTATTATCCTGAAAAGCTTCAATTTTATTCAATATATCACTTATTAGATAGTATCTCTAAGCTAGGAAGGATTTAAACATATATGCCTCATTGGGACCCTTACCAGGATTCACAAATTCCTCAGAGCAGCACATGGTACTTCCCTAGTGAAGCAGAGGAAACATGTCCCAACACCATGAAGAAGGAACAATGAATGCAAGGAGAACAAAAAAACAAAACCAAAAAAGATAAAGTCCAAACCCTAGATGATAATTTTCTTCAGGAGAAGAAAGAAGCCCCTAAGAGGCTAATGCTGGGTGTCTGCTAAAGCTCACATTCTCCACTCCTTATCTGAAGGGTTTTCTTTAATTCACATATTTCCTCTCTCCTCCTAAGAGCAGAGAAAAAGGGAATTAAGGGAAATTTGTGAATCAACTGTTTGGACCCAATCCTGCCACCTTCCTCTAAATATTCCTGCAATTCTTCCCACATTTTTCTATGGAATAGGGCATCATGAGCAAGGCAGGATCTCCCAGTCTGCCCTTATGACTTGACACTGCACTTACATTCACCAAGTGGCATTTTCCTACAAAACCATAATTAGGGTTCCAGGCACCATAAGCATCTCAAAAGAGTTACAGAGGGATTCTGGGCTACAGACAAAATACTGCCCAAAGCTGGCAAAACCAGACAACAACTGAAGAGACACCGTGCATGTAATGAAGTTCTACAGATTAAACTATCATCAGCCTCCTAATGAAGGAGGTGTTGTAAGTCTGGCATCAAACTCAGTGGCTGTGATTTATAAAATATACAAAAAACACATTTGTATTGGAGTGAAATGTAGTATGAAGGAATTAAATAGCATATTTATATATCTTCAATTTGGTCTTTGAAAATTTCCAGATTTATCCTAGATCCCCACAAAAGAAAATCTGTTGTTTATTTAAGTACTGAAAATAACTTTTGTGTCTGTGTAACACACAAAGATTTGAATGAAAGAGAAGTAGAGAATACAAAACTTCAAATAAGTCTTTAACAGATATTGAAGGTTGCCAAAATAAAAGCAGCTACCCTGCAGCCAAGCTGGCACCATCTCAGCATGAAGCAATTGAGGATCTACTAAGCACCCACAGCACCTTCAGCATGAAACCAGACAAATCCATGGATGAGATGTTCCCAACCAGACAGCAAGGGCAATGCTTTACACAGGGGCATGCCTTACAGTAACCCCACCTACAGCTGTGGGTATTAGGAGGGCAAGAGGGGAGCGAGCTCCAGGCAACGACTAAGCCTGAGTGTTCGTCAACAGAGCAGCACATGCTTCTGAGACTGACAGTAGCTGAATACTTGTCTAGGCATACCAGTAGTCTGCCCCAGTGGGGTATTCCTTATATTCTTATACTTTAGGCTAGGCTTGACATATATCTAAAAATCTGCAAGCATGGGTAAGTCCCTGATAATTTTACTTGGTCATATGCACCTAGCTAACGCACATAACCAAGCTCTCACAGATCCTGCCTGACAGTAACATCTTATTGTTACCAGGTATAAACAACCTTTGCTGGCATATTTCACAGATTGCTTTGACAGCACATCTCATTTCTTAACAAATCATCAAGGCCATTAAAAACACAGCTCAAGGTTTATAACTCACAAGATAGCTAGTCCCATTAAACCTCTCACTGTGCACATGTGGCAGGCAGAAAAACACATTCAAAGCTTAATGAACACATCGGTTAAATAATCATATATCAACTTGAAACAAGCTCCTGGAAACAGCTTTTATGTGAATTTTGAGGAAGTAGTAATTACTATGAAATGTCTTCCCCCATCCCAGTCTTCAGTACAAATATGAGTTGCTCTTTAAAAGACGTAGTTTAATCATACTCAGGTCTGAGACGTTATAAAATACTCTCCAGTCAAGACACATTTTAAAAATATATACATGGAATCATTGGGAAAGAGAACAAAACATCATTGTGTCTCTACAGGAATCCCTGGTATCCCACATCCGGAATCCTGTGTGCTCTCCTGGCTCTCCCCCCTTCCTTGCTCTACAGTCTTAAAGAGAATTAAGAAAGGTATGAAGTTGAATGATCAAAGGTGACAAACAGCTTCATTATAAAAAGCAGGTTACATAAGTGAAGAACTTCTAGCCTGAAAAAGAACAATGGAGGAGGGGACTGGATAAAACCACAATCACAGAATTGTTTCCTGCCTTGGCCAGAACAAGGACTGGGCAAGTTTCACACATAATTAAGAGGTATCAGACTGAAGACAAGCAAAACAAATAGTTCTTCCAGTTGTGGAGCTTTTTCTTTTTAAATTTACAGTTAGATGTATTAAGCAGAATGTCCATTCAAAGCCAAGCTTCTTGATATAGAAAGGTGTTGATGTCAAAAGCTTCTGTGAGCTCAATAAGCACCTAGGTAACAGGCAGGAGAAAGTCAACTGGAAGGTATTAAATAAGAGAACTCAAAAGTAATCCTTGCCTTAAAAGATGAGATGGGGGGAGTCCACAAGTTGCCCTGCTGCCAGCAGTCTGTTAGCATGTAGTGACACTTTCCATTTCTTTGCTCAGAAGGAGGTTGTCAAGTAGGTCCTGTAAATTGGCAGGGCCTTGGATGGCAAGGGCATAAATAAAAAGAGAAGTCCAGCCAAAAAAACTAACGAAGAGGTACTGGAAGGGCCAGAAGAGAGGCTGTAGCCAGGTGCATGTTGCCATGGTTGCCCTTTCACTACAAAAAACACGATGAGCCTGGGGACCCTGTGACCATCCAATGCCTGCTGTTGGGCTTTTCATACCAAAGTCCCCAGCTGGCCAAGGAAAAAGTAGCAGGTACACGCTTGCACACCAGGGTCTTAGAGCTTCTCCCAAACATGGTCTGTCAGATGCAAGGTGAAGAAACAAAGCAACCAGAGCATCAATCTTCCAAACTATTTCCACTGGACACAAATCAGTGGAATGTTGCACAAGCCCCCGCCCAGAGGAACCAAGCAGGGCAGATAATAGGACAGGAGGAAAAACCAGAATTTTTAAGGGTCAGGATTCAGTCAGCACTGTCTTCTTGCAGAAAGAGATGTGCCCACGGCCAAATGGCAGCCTTTACCTGGAAGGAGATGGGAAGGAGGGGGGTGAGAGTGTGAGAGATTGCTCTTTATTATGTGCTGTGCATGAGGTTTCAAACATCACGCTCCTTGGCCTCAACAGCAGGGCACACTATGCATGTTTAGTAGCTGTGCAGCAGGGGCTGTCCACTGAGATTGCCCACGTTGGATTGTGTTGAAAATAGCATATGGTGCTAACCAGGCATTTTGTCTGACCAGGTACGGACATTCTTCTACTCTTATGTGACTTCAATACTCTAACTATGCCATAAGCCAACTAACCACTGAGTAAAACAGCAACTTACAGACTCAAGGAAAAAATACAGATCACCTGTCTGTTGTAAGAGATGAGGATTTGAAAATTTCATTAATTTTCTGAAACTGTTAGCGAAGGTATTCAAATAGTTTCATTACTACAAAGAGCCTTTTTATGCTATTAATCCAGATTAGTAATGACTGTTCATCTTGGAGTTTGCCTAATTCTTTAGTTCTACCTGATGCAGTAGAACAGCCTAATCCTTCCTTTGAAGCATGGTCCTGCCCTCTGAAAATCCATCACTGCTCCTTCCCCTACTTCCTGCTCCAAGATCACGGTTCAATTTGTTTTACTGCCTTATCAGCCTATCCATAGCTATTTCGTAACGGAAAGTAGTCAGAGCTCCTCTAACAGCTCTCTACTCCTTTCCTCTGGTTTTTAGTGATTTAATGCCCTGCTGGTCCAGCCACCTGGAAAAAAAGGAGCAGGGTTCTCATTAATCAAAGATCCTCATCATTTTCACAGCTGATGATCAGAGCAATAGGCGGCTCTTCCTGGGCAAGAGAAATAAAAGCATTTTTGTCATGCGTCGCTTTCCACAGCTTATAGTTGTAAAGGCTGCGCTTACTCCGACGTGAGCACCGCAGCTTTGGAGGGAACTGTAACTGCAGAGATGACCCTTTATCAACAAATTCATCACTCTAAAGTAGCCTGATCTCAGTTTGAGACCAGTGTTCATCAGATCCACTTCCCTCAGCACAGACACAGTGAATCACCTCCTAAGAGGGGTACAGACAATCTCACGTGCCCAGTACTATTAGCACGGCATCACCGGCAGGCAAAAAACTGCGTGGAGGCAGCCGTGAGCTGCCCACTTTCAAGGGCTCCACCAAGACACAAGAAGACTCCGGACCATCCCAAACTGGGTTCCCACATCTCAGGGTACGCTTGGGAACACAAGGCAAGAACTCAGTATCACAAACACTCCAGCAAGCACTCTGAGAACCTGGGTTTGAGCTTTGCCTCTTGGCTTCTGCTCCCTGGAAGTTCAGACAAAGCCACCCCAATGAAAGGCAACAAATCTTTACAAAGGAGACAGGCCAATACCCACCATCTTTCAGTCCTGTCAGTGGGACATTATGCAGCTGTTAATGTTCTCCTGAAAGCTGTAGTCTGTGGTTTTTGGTGTTTTTAAATGAACTAAGATCAACCAGAAACACACCCAACTGGAAAGAAAAAAACAATTGTCCTCTGCTATCTTCCTTCCTGGAAAACACACTTGCCCACATTTCCTAAATCCACTGAGATTCAACATGAGTTGCATGCCTGCCATTAATTAATAACATTGTCACACTTTCTCAAACAATCACAGAATATTTCAATTTTAATGATATAAAGGAAATAATTTTTTTTAAGTCCTTACAGGGGGAAAAAAAAAAGGAAGTCCTAACACGAGCACCTTGACGCACATGAATAAAATGAAATCAAGTACATGGTCATGCTTGTACCACAGTGGCACCCTGCCTGTTATGCAAGATTGGTGGGGCAGCGGGTGGGGTGAAGAGGAAGTCTTAGGCTCTGCTTTAATTTGGAAACATCTGTCCCTAGACAAGGGACATATGTCATCAACACGCTACCGTACAAGTGTCTGCCTTAGTTTCCTCAGTTAATTACACTGCTAATCCAACCACAAGTAGCAAGTCTATAAGAATGAAATACACCTGGGTGTAAAAATGAGCACACCTCGGTACTATAACATCAAGCAAAGTATGTTTCGGTCAGGTGCATCTGCGGCCACTTACAAATACCCAGAACTGGAAAGACCCAAGTTACTTAGCCTTCCGTGTTACTCCTAAGAAGAAACAGTAGCAGTGATGTTCTCCAAGTAATAGTGAGCATGCACATAAGCAGAGATTTCATCCTCAGCAGTACACCAAATAACAAATGATCCAACAACCCTTTCAGGGGGACAAAAATCAAACACTTGGATGTCCAGTGAAGCCTACGTTCATAGCATCCTCCTGGTCTCTAATTCACAACAGCCAAAAACCCGTCATGTAGTTTGCAATACTTAGCAGTTGTTAGTCAAGAATGATGACAGGTCAAGACTATGGTTCAGAGCTCCAAAGGTAACATTTTCAAAGGAAATATGTTGGGTTTTTAAAAAAAAAAAACACCCTCAATTACTTCCACCCTTGTGGCAAGAAATGCTTTCCCTTATTCCTCTCCTCCCTTCTCAGGCTTTCCTTATGTTTTAACTCTTAAGAATATTTTTTTTCTTTCATCCATGTTGAGTTCAATATGTATATAGCAAAAAGTGAGAGCAGCTACATGGCCCATTCTCAGAGCTCAGCTTTGTTTGACCACTTTCAAGTGCAGGTGTGAGTCCAAGTCCACAGATCCCAGGCTTGGTACATATGAGCTCCATGAACAGGAAAACAGGTTCACAGCACTGCCCATTTCGGCTCACTCTGGGTCACAGGGGAAGGAAGCTCCTGCACACTGCCCTCACAATGCTTCCTCAGAAAGAACCCTGTACAACAAGGAATCCAGCGGGCAGAGCAGGAAGGTGGATCCCACCATCCACAGACAGTACACCTCAAGCAATACCAGAATTTCTTTATGGGTTTGTATATGCAGAACCCATACTTGCAGGGTAATGAGCAGAGCTGCCTATATGGAAAGCAGTGAATAGCTTTTACTTGAATCATAGTTTGGAATGCAGCACTGCTAAAATTAATATTTGACATGGAGGTAATAGATATCTCAACCTCTAAAATTGCTCTTGTCTCCATAATGAGCCTGCTCCTTGAGCAAGGTTTACTCACCAGCTGTATCTCTTGGCCAACTTGAAACAAAAAACACCCACAGAACAAATGAACAAAACCCCAAATGTTTCACTGTCTACATAAATGCTAGTAAGTAGACAGCAGCAACAAATGAAGCTTCACTGACATTTGGTCTGCTGAACTCTGCAGTCAAAGAAAGCTGAAGCTACAGTAGTTGTACTTCTTCTGAATTATCTTAGAGTATTTCATTTGGAAGGGACCTACAATAATCATCTAGTCCAACTACCTGACCAAAACTTAAAGCATGGTGCTCAGGGCATTCTCCAAATACCTCTTGAACACTGACAGGCTTGGCATACCCACCAAACCCCCAGGAAACCCGTTAGTGTTTGACCATTCTTTTGGTAAAGAAATGTTTCCTCATGTCCAGTCTGAACATCTCCTTGTGCAGCTTTGAACCATTCCCATGTATCCTGTCAATGGGTACCTGGGACAAGAGCTTGGCACCTCCCTCTCCATGCCCCCTCCTCAGGAAGCTGCAAGAGAGCCATGAGGTCACTCCTCAGCCTCCTCCTCAAACTAGAGAAACCCAAAGTCCTCAGCCACTCCTCACAGGACACACCTTCCAACCCTGTCACCAGCTTTGTTGCCCTCCTCTGGCCCTTCACATCCTTCTTAAATTGTGGGTCCCAGAACTGCACACAGCACCAAGGCTGAATACAGTGGGATAGATGGTATCTATTGTCTCTGACATTCTTTTTAAGTCCCGGAGGTTTTCACACATTCATGTGTGGGGATTGGGGGCTTTTCCCTTTGGAGACCAAGGAGGGGCAAGAACTAAGATAATAACCAAATGCTGTGTCTGCTCTCAGAAGCAATCCCTTCTATTCAATTCCCATCTTCTCTCTCAGCAGGATAGATTTCTTGGATAAGGAAAGCCAAAAAAATAAACCACTTAACAGTCTAAACGATTTTGCTTCAGATGATACCCAGTTCATGAAGACTTATGCACAATGCTGCCACAGGCAGGTAGGAGTGACACAGGGGATGCCACTCCTGTGATGACAAACACCCAGGTTCCCTGCTCCTCAGCAGCCTTCTGGGCTCTCCCAGAAATTGTCCAATTCTTTGCTGCTATTTTCCCTTTTCCAGGATTAGAAGTCCTGCTCTGTTTGATGAGGAACAGGATGAGAAGCACCTTCAACAGTTTTGAAGCTACACCTTCAAGGTCAGGCTATTTGAAAACTGTCACCAAGCAGGTGAAGCCATTGTGTGAACAGTATGGGGTACTACAGGGTTGCAGTGACAGCAGTATCAGATAATTAATATCATTAACTTGTCCAAGCAATTCTTTTTCATTGAAGTATAACCAAGATCCCAATAGTAACTGCATCTAGGAAGATAACTTATTCACCATAAAACAGAATTCACCCATACTCAAACACTGTAATACAGCCAACTTATACCAACTACTACCTTTTTTATCCCTTCAGTTATCAGGCAACTTTTCTCCTCCTGCCCCCAAGAACACCATTCTTCTTGGTTACTCTGCTAAATCTGTGCATCTTACCAAAACATTCATCCACTCAACTGGCAATTGCCATTTGTAAGGAGCTATAACCACATCAGACAAATCAGTAAAGATCAAAAGAAAAAGCTAAAATACTGCGGAGGCAGAGGGATTGATTACAATGATTGCTGTGGAAGAACAGAATAATACATGACTTGCAATTCAGCAAAAGTCTGAAATGGAACAAAGAGGTGGAAAAAGACAGTAACACATAAACATTAAGTCATCAGAAAGACTTCTGTTGACAGATAAACACAAAACAAGAAAAACAAGTTGACAAATTTGTATACAATAGGAATTCAACAAACCATCTCCCACTGTACCCCCAAGCTATCAATGTTTTACATTAAAATTCTGTTGCAATTTACGCCGCCCTTAGTGCCTGGAAACAGACACACATATACACAGATAGGAACTTGGTATTAGTTACCACTCAGGTTAGAAGCAAGGTGGAATTAGAGGGGTAGGGAAAAAAAAACCCCACCCAACAAAAAAAAGAAGGTATTGCACATTCATAATAATTAATGAAAACAATTATACCTATCCTACTCACTAAAAATTCAATATCATGCCAAACAAAACTCTCTGGAAGCAACTCAAGAGTTTGAAAGAGTTACGTCTTTCAAATAACAGCCTTCTTTGGAATTTCTTACAATACATTCTACCAACAGCTGTAGCACATTTTTTACATTAAACAAGGATATTAAACTTGATAGGATACCAGTCTGGCTTCAGTTGGATTCCCTTTGTTGCAAGCATTTTGTTTTAATGAATCACTGACCACAATCAAAAAAGCAGCAGCTGAACACAAGGTTCTCGACAGACTTCCAATCCTGGATGCAGGGTATCAGTGGGAGAGGATTATTACCTTCACCCTCAGCTACAGCAGCCTGCAGAACAAGCCCTGGTTTGTTTTCACTAAAATAAGTGGACACACACCCTTGAAGAACATGCAAGAGTTTAAACACACACTGAACCTAAGTGAGCGTAAAAATAATATTTTTGATGGGATGTTTCTGTAGGCGTCCAAACGCTGCAGTTCAAGTGATCCCCAAAGCTCTCCTCAAAACTTCAGAAGCGCAGTTATTAGCAGCAATCCTGCGAAGCCCCTCGCTGACATACAAGCATGTTACACATGATACCCAGGAACGCACATACTCACACCAAGAACTAGAGAGTGCCATGAGCTCTCAGAGCTCAGTATTGTGCTCTACTTACACAAAAGGCTCAGCTGAGGTTTAGTAATTATGTTTGCAGAAGGGCTGCTTAGTCTTCGTAACAGGACCTGTTATATTAATTATGTTCATCCCATCGTATCAGATACAAATCTTGCTTCAAAACAAGACAGCATCATTCTGTGTGTGTGTATCAAAACAGAGTGGTTACACACACGAGAAAAGGAAAGTTAGAGCAGACAAAACAGCAACAGCAGGAAAAACAACACGCTCTCTACCCACTCAATTTAGCACTGCTTGAGTGCTGGGAGCGAGGTTTATGCTTGTTTTCAGAGCAGAAAAGCAGGGATGCACTTTAGGACAGGCCACTATGTTTTGTTAGTCCCACTCTAATACAAAAATAGGAATCCTTGTATAAATATAATTTTAAGCCTCTTAAAACCACGCAGAACAGTTGATCAACATCACTCTTGTATAGTCACATAATCCTAAAGATCTGACTATGCCACAAAACAAAGATGCAGGTACAGCCAACACTCCCCGTCTTTCCAGTCACCGTTACCACATCATTGTCATCATTACTGAGGCCATCATTACCCCTCCTGCTATTCCTACCCTGTTAGCATTAATGCAGTTTAGGTACACACTATTGTCACACCTTCGTTTCTATAACTGCCTGTGCATTCCCTCTGGTTCATTTTAAAGCTTTCATCAGACAAACAGTAAAGAATAAAATTCTTTATATTAAATACTTTGCCCTCACAGGTAGACAGAACATCCCAATTCAAAACTATCTAAAGAACAACAGCCAGAGACTATGCACATTAAAGAAGTCATTAAAATATTTGCAGACAGCACAACGAGCTCCAGCCCCAAGTCACCAGTGCAACACAACTGCTCACCCTCTCCTTGCACGGCCGCTCCAAGCATCCCTGCCAGGCAGCAGGACAGAAACGCAGCAAGTCCCTGCCAAACTGTGGGAATGCTGAGGGAAGAAGGGCTGACTCCTCCAGTCTCCCCTTACGCAGAGCAAGAACTGAAATACCAGGTTGTCTTCTGCAGTGGGCCACCCAGATGGAGAGAGGGAGCGGGGGGGCCACCCTGCCTCCCGCCCCACGAGAGGCGGGGTGCAGATGCAAGGGGGTTGCCTCATCAGGATTCATTCCCATCCCACTGAGCAGACAGTTCAGCTGAAAAGTACTAATCTGGGCCCTGTAAGCTTGTTAAATAATGAACTTTACCCTTAGACTGAAAAAAAAAAGGGGGGGTGGGTAGGAAAGCAGTGTTGCACAAGCTTATCAGTGCCCACTTGCTGCGGAGCATGCCCTTGCAAGAGCTGTGCATGAAGAGCACTATTTATATCTGTAATGCTTCCAAACTGCTGCATGTCTCTAGGACAAGGTTAATGCATAACACTCACCTGCACACCACCCTAATACTCTTATTTTCTGCCCAGCATTCCCTTCTATGTCGGACCACCTTCAACATCATCCACGCTTTTTAAAAGTTTTCTAAAGCCAAAGTGCATAAAATATGAGTAAAGGCAAGTAATTATTTTGCAGAGAGTTGACCCAAAAGCCTGCGTTTAGGTGTCGGTTTAATATGCAGCAGCATGGCCTATGGATGGAATGTAAAGACAGAAGCAGTGTAACATCTCTGAACACAAACTGAAGCAATCACACATTTCTCACTGACGTGAAGAATGTTCAAGCAGATGACTTTTTACTGACAATATAATCATATTTTCCTTGAAACAATTACTTACAGTTTACTTATTTAATCCTTTCATAATTACTTCAGACATTCATCTTGGCATTCCCTCATCACAGGAACAAATATGCACAGTACTTGCTCACTCAAACAGTTCCAGCAAAAGCAACAAGTCACAACTAAAGACTTCGAACAAGACTGAGTCCACTTGGATCCAGTCATTCTCTCTCACTCCCCGCACTACTCATTAGTATCCAGTCACGAAGACATTTTTCTGGTAACGTAACTGCTTAACGCATGCTATCCCACTCAATTCCTGGTCCCTCTGGTTTGCTGAGCATTCCCCTTTTTCCAGGGATCACTTGTGCTTCTGCCCAATGCACTACAGCGCAGCTCCCGAAGCCTTACAAGGCTTCTCCAAGAAACAGAGGCTGTCCACAGTACACAGCATTACTTCCCTGCCACATCTTCTCTGCCAGCTGTTCTACCTCAGCAGCTGAAGGGTACTGAGCGTGCACTGCACTTCAGTTTGGATGCTTTCTACCTTTTCAGCATAAGCTGTTCTTGAGGGTTTACAATTCAAACACCGGCTTCACCCGTTAAATAACTGACTGACAGTCATGGGCTGGACAGAGGTTGAGGTATTTTACTCTTCATTAAGTCCTGCATTTCTTAAAAATAAATATTCTGAGTGACAAGAGCCACCAGCTGAATTGACTTTTCATTCCTATTTTTAAATATTTAAGTTTGAAAAATAGTTTATAAACATTTAAACAATACGATCACCAACAGCATACTAGCATTCAGAACACAGCAACTCAGCTGAAATGGAAATATTTGAAGAGAGGCTACAGTACAGTCAGTAACCTTTTCCATGCAGGACATTATTTGAGAAGTAGGAATTTCTGTGAACGTATGGTCTACAACAGTTTCAACAAGTACAGCTAGCATACACTACCAAAACTTGACATCCCGTGGATTTACAGTAAAATCTCACAAACTTCTATTCAGTAAAACAAACACCAGAAAAAAAAAATCAGAATATCGGCTTAACTTTTAATCCACACACATCCCCATCCCCCCTGGTGAAACGAATAATGAATGAGACGGATTATGATTGCTTTCAATAAGCATGTCTGAAATCTTCAAAACAGCGAGAGGACGGTAAGAGCTATTACAAGCTCAGACACCAAGCCTTCCCAGCAATGCCACATGCTTATACAACCACGAACGATGCACGCATCGTTTTTACGCATCAGCATACAGGAACTGCAAAACCGCAAGCACCCAAGGTACTGGAATCCTACATTATGAAACCTCCTATGCAAACAAAAATTAACACAGAATTGTAAGCATTCGTGACGGAGATCGGAGCGTTTAAGTCCAACCTTCACCGTCTGCCTGGGCAGAACCAAAGTTTTCAGACTCGAGTGTCACCTTACACTTCGCGTCAACTCTGTCACGCAGCAGCAGCTCTTCCCAAGTGTCAGTAACTCTAAGAGACTTCTCAACAAATGGAAAGGCTCAGGTTTTGTTGTCATCCTTCCCCCACGCCTCCCTCTCCGCTCCGTCCCTGCGCACAGCTGCTCCGCGGAGCGTTTCCCAGCCCTCCCTCCCTCTCGCGCTCCCCGGCCCAGCCTGCTGCAGGGACCCCGGAGCTCCGCCGGTACGGAGGCAGCCCCGGGTACCGCACCCGACTACCAGCACCGGGGCCGGGCCGGGCCGGTGCTCTGCCCAAGGGCCGCTGCAAACAGCGGGATCGCGGGCGGGACGGCTCCCCACCGGGCAGCCCTAGCACCACGTCAGGATCAGAGCCCTCGGGCCGCCTCTGCCCATCAGGTGTAAAATACAGCTGTTCTCCGTACAACTTTCCTTCCAGCGACACAGAAACCCCAGGCATCGGGGTTTTTCCTTCTTAAACAAATGCTCCCCAAAGAAATTGTTCCCCCAGTTTTAAAGAACCACCCCCACTTAGAGAAGCTTTCCCTAAGTATTTTCCCCGGTCGGATTTCCTAGCAGTCCGTTCAAACGGACTCGGAGCCGCATGCCCAGAGCGGCGAGCTGACATCTGCAGCGGGGGCAAGGGCTTACCTTTGCCTCCCCCGCCTCGGACTCCTCCTCGTAGTACCCCTGGCCGGATTCGTAGGCGGCGGCAGCGGCCGGCTGCCGGGGTCCCAGGAGCACAGCGCCGGCAGCAAGGCAGCAACCCAGGGAGAGCACCTCCAGCAAGTGCATTGTGCAAAGATGGCAGGGCGGGCGCGGAGCGGGGCGCTTGGGAGCGTGCAGTAGAAATTATGAGGCTCCTTCTCTTCCTCTCCCCCCTCCCTCCCCTCGCAATATCCAAGGCAGTAAAATCCGCGGGATGGAGAAGATGCGGTAGCAGCAGCTCCTAGACGCCGGCAGGGCAGTTCCCAACTTTCCCGGCCGCTTGGTAAATTCTCACCGAAGTTATCCGGAGTTTGCCAGGTAAAAAACCCACCAGGAAACCGGACATCCGAGGTTGCACTCGCTCAGGAGCAGGGGAGGTGGGAAGCGCAGAGAGGAGGGGGGAAGGAGGGAGAGCGAGAGGCAGAGCGGGACCGAGCGGCCGCTCGCACCCGGGCAGTCGCCT
>VZTU01029982.1:0-10181 GCA_013400835.1 Zapornia atra | reverse complement strand
AACACTTGACCTTATAAGCAAACTCCTTTCTTCCCCCTCCTAAGATGCAAAGCCAAATAATTTGCTTTTGAGAAAACAGAGCTGTCAGTTTGACATTCCAAAGCACATTTAACTGCTTTCTTTCATTAAAGAGATAGTTTATCTTAAAATCAGAAATTTACAGACTATTTCTACTAATTTTTACCATGCACAGACTGAAAAATAATAAATAAATGTTTCTGCTTGTTTGACCTTTTCTTCAGTTCATCAGTTGAACTGTATTTATTCCAACACCCACAGTACACAGAAATCCCCCAAATCATGCAAAAGCCAGGATGCCTCAAGGGCACCATTGCCTTGATATTCCTCTTGCATCACGCCAGCATTCACTGACTCACACAGGGCCAAAGAATGTGCAACCCCAAAGGAGAATTAAATGTAGTCATGTGCGGGCAGATATTCAGCAAAACTAACTGCACCCAGAGAGAGGAACACAAATGGAAGAGAACCTTGCCTCCTTTTTGCCACCTCAGACTTGAGGTTCTAGTCTAAAGCCAAATGTCTGGTTGCCCATTACAGTCAACAAAGAGCACTAGGTCTCTTCCAAAGAACTCATTCACCATTTCTCTGGCACTTATTTGAGGACATGCACAAAAGTGTGGGTTTTTCCTCTGTTCATAATAGGAAGAGGGTATATGCTGACTTAAGATCCCTAAAAAGTGACAGAAAAGTCTCATGCTGAGAATCTACAACAACAAAAATCTGTCTCTGGGGAGCCCCATGCCATAAGGGGACATCCAAGAAACATAGGAGGAAAAGAGGCCAGGAATTTAAGTGAGGCAAGTAATTACAACTAAAGCTAGTCTCCGACTTTGCAAGTTGGCTGTTCAAATAGAGCAAAGGTAATAGCACCATACTTGATAAAAATAAGAGGAGTATTTGATTGTTCACTGACAGACCTCATGCTTTCATTTTAGATTTATGTCTGGCTCATTATATTCAGCTCTTTAACAAAAATTAAAAGTTATGATTTTTAGATATATTTGTAAGTTTTACTGATGAATTACCAAATTAGTGAAAAAAAAATTCATGTTGCAATTATCTGAAGTAATTCTAAAAAAGGAAGTGTCACATATAGAAGATGATTAGTGAATTTCCATATGATCCACTGTTAGTTATGCAAAGTTTTGCAGGTCTTTTTAAAACATTTGTAATGTTTACAAACTGTATTTGAAACATGTTGTGGTAACCGGTATTTTTGCTAATGTTGAGAAACTCAAACTAGTTCCAAGCACTTTTCATAATCGGTTACCACAGAGACCAAGAAAAAATTATTACTTGCAGTAGTAAAAGAAAGATTTTTTTAATTAAAACTCATTACTTTTCCTTATAGAGAGGTTTTCCTCTCCATAGGAAACAATTAAAAAACTATCTAGACAAAAATTACATGAAGAGCAAAATTCTGTTGACTGCCAAAGATACTAAGTAGTACAAAATCCTTTTACATCTCCATCATCTGTGTTACCCTCATTTCTTGAGTTGGTATAAAGAGTTATAGAGATCATCTAGCTGTATGATTTCTTTTCTAGAATTACAATATAGAAGCTAGGTTACACTTAATCAGAAATTAAAAATTTTAGTGTTCTTTTTGTGAATTATGCATAGTTAAAGCTTGTACGGTCAGGTACAATATCCATACTTCAGATTGCCAGGCAGGATGCTCAGAATTTTATTTTTCCCCTATCTCTGTCTGCAGTAATCATCTTTTGCTCCAAATTTCCTATCTTCTGATGTTATCTTATTTCTAGGATGCAGTCTTGCTGTTACGTAACATGCCATAAAGACTGTTAAGTGCTCTACAAAGTGATCAAGAAGGCTATTTATTAACTGAAGTCAATCACATTTTAGACACAAGTAGAGTTGGAAAAACTTTAAAAGTTGAAGTGGAGCAAAAAGATAAAGAATAGATTCCAGGTCAGAAAAGAGACCAACCCTCCTCACTCCTCCACCCCCCTGTTTGATCAGTATGAAATCTTTTTAAACACGAATTACTTTATTACTACTAGAAAAATAATTAGATCTTAGCAGTCTCAGAATTTGAAAATTAGACTTTTTCTGAGGCAAGGTGGATCCAGACTTAGTAGCTCCTCACAAGGAAGTTGGTGCTTCAGATTTCTACAAGTGCAAATATATAACAGGAGTCTTCAAAAATTCCTGATTGGGCCTCATGCTTTGTTTGGGTTAGGTTTTTTTGCTGCATACCTATCTCCTCACAAAGAAACCTCATGCTGATCATCACTGATCCTGGTCCAGTTGTACATGACTGACTATGCATCCAGATCAGTTTTTTGAAGACTATTGTGGAATGGGGTTTTTGATAAGGGTCTCAATTTCAAAGTAGTAAACTCACATAATTTCATTACACTCTGTGTGTATTATGGGATGGTTTCTCAGCAAAGCAGCTGTGAAGACTCCCCACAAGTTGGCCTGTTCTTTCTGTTGGAACCAAATATGTTTTTATAATTTAAACAGAACTGCTTTTCCTTTGTGTATCTCAAGGATTAAATACATGGAAACAAGGCAACTGTGTTCCAGGTATTTTGCATTTATAGCTAAATATCTATTATAAATGGTCCAATTTTCAGAAGTATCAGGTTTTAAGAGGTACTAAGTTTAGCTTCTCCAAATGCAACACTTGGTTTCTCCAACATTTAAGACACAGCTTAGAAGATTCTGCCCAATACTTCTATATACATTCTCATTGCAAACAGCAAATGTTTACCTGCGCATGAGGAGATTCTACAGTTACCAACCTTAACTTTCTTGTGCAATAAATGCAAACTGCTCAACTGAATTAACAGCAGAGTAGAAAGAGAACCAGCTGAGATACAACTTCCACATGAAATATCTGTTCTTCAGAGGCTTTGTACTTTTAATCACTCCTTAGAATTTTGATTGCATCCTACAAAGTTATGGACAGATGATAATTCCACTGAACTTTTTTTCTCCTGAACTTAGACGGTCTGCCACAGACTAAATTTCACAGCCATAGTAGCATTAAGTAATAGTATGTATGTGCCCTTCATCATTACAGAATTAAGTCAAAAAGCATCTAACCTTCTTTTTGCACAAACTGGAGAAGCTGATGCTTGGTTTTTATTAAAACAAAAGAGAGTTATTGACCTTTCTTGCCTCCCACTTGAGATTGTAGTTTTTGCAGCTTCCTAGAATTACTATTACATTATGACATGCATTATGTATTCTTACTTCAAAGAAGAAAAAGATTGCATGAAGTAACATATCCTATTAATCACAGAGATCTGAATCCCTCTAATCTTTCTCTATAATTTTGGCTAGAATGCTATTATAATGTCAAATGCTATTAGTGAAGCCTTAGCTACTCAATATACGCAACACAGGTTCTTGCATGAGAATTGACTCAACAGAGCTATAAGACAATAAAAGGGCAGCAGGGCCCATGGCCTCTGCTCTCCAGTTCAGTAACACGAAGAAAAAGTGAATTCACTAGGAGCTGTCAACTCTGAAACATCTCAGTTCAACGTGATTTCACCAAAGATCAAATGGAAAAGGCTAATCTTGTTTTCTAGACACTTAAATCCCATTTTCCCAGGCAGATTTACCCCCTGGTTTGTCTAAATGTGTCTTAAACAGAATATCTTATTCTGAAGTGTCGTCTTTTCCTCCCGCCCCAATACAACAGGCACAATAGCATCAAATACATCAGCGTCACATTTATTGTTTCCAAAGATTAGGAAGAAGGACACAAGACACCTATGGAATGCAGAAAGCCTGTTTCTAATACTCTTACAGTATATTTATATTTTACTGAAATATTTACTTATTTTTTATATCAGAAATTTTCAGCTTGTTATCCTCCCATGCTTGTAATCATCCTGCATTAAAAGAGAGCAAGACAAACCTTTAATAGATATACTGGGACCTCTCAGTTCTTTTTGATTTTGTTTAAAAGATCAATGGGAGTGCAGTTTTACTAATATTTGGTCGGTTTGTATGTGAAAGACAAACTGCTGCTCAGTCATATGCGGGCTACCAGAAGAGTTAAAAAAAAAGTGAATAAAACATGGAGCCAAAACATTAAGACAGGTTATGTACAGAAAAGTTGCAGTTATAAGGATTCTACAGATGCAGAATTTAAGTTGCTATTTTCCCCTTTTAGCATCTGATATTTAACTCTGAAAGCATGGCTTTCTCCTACTCTAAAGATTTACTCTCTCCATTTCCACTATTTTTCCAATTTCCCTTCAGCAAGAATTTATTTTCAATGCATAGACCAAAGTGTTAAAGTAAGAATCTATGCTGTACTAAATTAGCAGAAAAGTTTAGTAAGCTTTTATCTGTGAATCTGACAAGTCACAGCATTACAAGAAGTCCCGCTTTGAATATAATTTAGAGCCTTGTGCTCATTACTTAGGACAAAAAACCCCTGATATTCCAACACTAGTAAAATCCAAAGCTTATTAAAAAAAAAAAAAAATTCCAATATCCTCACCAAGAAAGTTTTGTCCCTAGTGTTTTTCTGTTCAGGCAGAACAGTACATGATAAAGAAACTATAGGCATTCTGGTTTCAAATGCCTTGGTCGTGGCAAAATTGGTAGCAATGTAGCTCCAGCTTTGTGTGTTGCAAAACCAATCTCTGATTACTTATCAAGTTCAATCCTGTACTGAAAGCAAGGGAAGTGCTCCTTTTCCAACTTGGCATACTCAGCAAGATCTCTATTTCTTCATTCTATAGGAATGAAAGTGTAATTTAAGGACAAGATGAGACTTACAGTAAGTCAATTCTGTCATTACAAAAATGCTTTCTTTTCCATAAAAAAATTACTACTTATTTTGAATAGAAGTAAGCAATCCAAGAATCTAGGCAGCTCATACTATTTTAACAAACAGCTTCCACAAAAATAATCCATTTGAAACTGTGGTAAATCAGAGGTGCACACATTCAGAGAGGGAGGACAAGGCTGAACTGTTTGTTTTCACAGTTAAAACAGGACTTTTTTTCCCTCCCTTGCCCCCACTCACAACTGATGGAGCAGGGAAACAGACTCATACACAGCCATGTGCATCTGGAAATATTTATACTTATTTCTGCAAACAAATCAAGACACTAAAAAGTCAAAACATTACTCCTCTTCCATATAGGTAGCTTAATGTTCTCTTTTGTCTTGCATCACTGAAGAGGAAGATTAGTAATAAATGCTGTATAATAGGGAAAGTGGACTATAAACTCAGGACTTTTCTCTGCAGATACTTAGCAGTAGGCTAAAACTAAGATATATTGTTTCTTTTAAAAGAAATTTAACAATTCCTCTTTGAACCCAATACCATAGAAAATTTGTAGAAGTGATTTAGCAGGGTTTGCAAAGTCATAAAACTTCAGCAGAAGTAGGGAATTCATATAGAATCATAGAATGGTCTGGGTTGGAAGGGACCCCATGGATCATAGAGCTCCAACCTCCCTGCCACAGGGCCACCAACCTCCAGGCCTGGATCTACACAAGGTTGCCCAGGGCCCCATCCAACCTGGCCTTGAGCACTTGAGGGACGAGGCGTCTACTACTTCTCTGGGCAGCCTGTTCCAGCACCTCACCACTCTTTCTGTAAAAAACTTCCCCCTAATATCTAATCTAAACCTTCCCTCCTTTAGCTTTAGTCCATTCCACCTAGTCCTGACATTATCTACCCTTTTAAAAAGTTGAATCCCCTCCTGCTTATAAGTTCCCTTCAGGTACTGGAAGGCTGCAATGAGGTCCCCCCGCAGCCTTCTCTTCTCTAGGCTGAACACGCCCAGCTCCCTCAGCCTCTCTTTGTAGGGCAGGGACTCCAGCCCTCTAATCATCCTTGTGGCCCTCCTCTGAACCCTCTCCAACAGTTCCACATCTTTCTTGTATTGGAGGCCCCAGATCTGGACACAGTACTCCAGAGGGGGCCTCACGAGGGAACACAGCTAGAGATGATGACTAGGAACCTGCTGCAAGCCACTACATGGCATAAATCAAAACCCAAACACACATATTGGCAAGTTTCTTTTCCTCGGTGTCATGTAAAACTTCATCTGCATTACCCGTACCAGTTATTACAGGATGTAGTCCTACCTTCCAGGCTCATGCAAAACCACCAATAGAGGAGTCTGTTATTTTCAGAGGAAAGAGACAGCATACCACCTTAGCCCACAAACTTCAAGTTTGTAAGATTGTACGTTTAGTTAGGGGTTGATTCTGAACTTGAATTCTCTGAAATTAGTTTGGATTTGGGACAAAATTCTCCAAACTTTCTGCCTGCTAAAAATAGGGAAAAATGTAAGGAAGAAACAAAAGCACTAGATGGAATAAAGTAAGACAATTAATAAACTAGCAACCACAAAAAGTGGTCTTAGTTAAGAGGAAAGCAAGAAACCCAACACCAACAGCTGACAGATCAAGTGATCTTTATTTACCCTGTTAAAAAAAAAAAATCATCTCTCATATTGCCACAATATTTTAACTTCAACTACTAATGAATGAGAAGCAGGAGACAACAATAATAATAGCAATAACTCAGGCAGCATGTATCAAATTACATAGGAGCAAAATAATTCATATAACAAATACCATTAGAAGTTTGGGTTTATTGTCCATTTAAAAATTTAATATGAGATATATTGCTGTCTAAACAGGATAACAATGAAAACTATGTGAAATGTCAATGAAAGAAACCAGTAAGGACAGGAAAGAATCCAAGCAAGTATTTTTTTTTAAAATGCAAGTCTGTTTAATGCAATATATAATTTAAAAATTAGCTGATTAAATCAAAATATAATTTGTTTCATACAATATATAGCCTGTATAGTTTTAGTACTGTTTATGAATTCTTGTACTACTCGTACCACTAAAGGCACTGCCTACCATCCTACCCCAACTGCTACCAGAATACACAGCACCCTGCATCACTCCCATAGAAATATTTTTTGGCAGAAAAAACCTTGTTTGAACCAGAAGTGATTGAGAACCAATAAACACCAAACCCATAAGCTTATTTGTAACTGCTCTATCCACAAAGTAACGTAAGAGGCAAGACTTTTTTCCCCTCAGAGGTAAATTCTTGCATAAAGTATGTTTCCTATTTCACATTTTCCTCAAGTATTTCTGAAATAGATGCAGCTCATGTGGAGTGAAAATACCAGGCAGAATCTGTCCAGCCTGCTATCTTGACCCTTACAGTGACCAACAGCAGGTGCCTGGGGAAGATGAAAGCAAGCACATTGCTCTACTTCTCAGGAATATTTTCTAGATCTCAGCAAGAAGCAGCTAAAAAACCTTCTTGAGCAGAAATGTTATCTTTTCTATATAGCAGTTCTTAAGTTATTTTTCTTCCAGGAATCTGAACCATCACCCTTTGAGATCACATAAATTTTAATTATCTGCTATACCACACAACAACTTAATAACATGTTACGTGAAGAACCATCTTCTTTGGGTTGCTCTGAATACCACTGGTTTTATTTTATGCTTCTCATGCTTATGGCGGAACAAAACCAAACCCCTACCCACCTCCACTGCACTTTGGATGTTGTAAACCTCCTTCCATATATACCCATTAGCTTGCTTTTTCTTCCCTGACAGTTCCTAGTTTGGTATGCTTTTTGTCATGCAGGATAATTTTGTACTATTTCCCATCTTTTTCATCCTTCTCTAAATTTCTTTCTTTCATAACAGAGACAGAAAAAAAGGTCAGCATGCAGTTCTTGTGTGTTTGTTATAGTTTTAAATAAACACACTGCTTTCTATTTCATTCTTCTATTACACACCTAAAACCCCTTAACATTGATTTCTTTATTACTAAACATAAAGTCAAGGAAAGTTCCTTATATCATTACAAAAATGCACTCTTCAAGAGAAATCTAAACAGACCAAAAAAAATGCTTTCATATTGCAAGTCATACAGCTTTTTATGCTAAGCCTATGGCTCACTGCAAAGTTACAGATGGCTTTAGAATTTAACAGATGAAGTGATGCTTTAAGGAAAGTACCTAATTTGCTAATATCAGAAAGCCTGCCCTTGCTAAGTAGTAGTTTAACATTCACAGCATAGCAGACTAATGCTGCAATGAGTCCTTCTTCCTGAAGGCTTATCTGACTCACACACACCATTCAGAAACTTCTTATAAGCACGAGCTTCCCAAGGAAATGAAGACATGCTAATATTTAGACCTCCCCTCTGTGAATAAGACTTAAAATGGCATTATGGTGCCTGAGAGGGGCTATCAGTACTACTACTGCTAGAGTAAGATCTGGTGCTACAGGTCCTGTCTATTTTCCTGTTACCCCATTGGACTGAAAACAAGGCAAGAAAAATACAGAAGGTGAATGTACTACTGCAAGCATAAGGGCTGAAGGCGATGTACTAGTCAGCATATCAGAGGTGGTTTTGCCTGATGAGCAACTGACAAGGACATCTGTCAAAAGTAACTCAACTGATGGTCATTTCTGGAAAGTTACACTCATAGGCAAAGATCTGTATAGGTAAGATAAAATATTCAGTTGGTTTTGTGGTTAAACTGAAAACTATAAATCTTTGAGAACTGACAGCAGCAACGACATTTTAAGTCCTCTGTTATACCATAAAAGATAATATTAAGTAGTCTTGACTTGAAATTTATGGTTAGTTCAAGAGCAGGAAACCTTAACCGACCAAGGAAAATGCAGTCAGTTGCAAGCCAAATGTTGCCTTTAATTCATACATTTGTTTTCAGAAAACTTCAAAGCAGCAAATAAACAATGGAAATGATGAGAATGCTTAATATAGCAGAAATATAAAATGAACAAAAACTAAAGCAAGTACTAATGAAAATAAGACATCAACTTGCAATCAGCAACCATGACACTCACTGAAAAAGCCACCACCACAAGCCTTCTAGTCAGATTTAAATACTCTTTTAAGACATGTTCTAGGTCACAAAACTCAAGGTAACAAATTACTACATACTGTGTTCTGCTGATCTGATCCCATTTAAATCTCATAACTAAGTTGTTTATTTAAATTCCTTCCCATCTTCCAACCCCAGTACATCTAGAAATACAAAATATTTACTCATTAGTAATAGGTCTATTTTTTATCAGATGACCTTGGTCTCCTAGCTGACAAAATACAGTGTGTGGCAAGGATTTGAAAGGCATATTATCCTTCTTTAAGATGGTATAAGTATGAAAGTAGCATATTTACTAGGTTTTTTTGGCATCAAAATACTCAGCAAGAGAGGCTATGAAACAGAAAACATTCATTACCATTTAAGCCCTCAGCACTCAAAGTTGTAAGTAATATGGGCTCAGAAATTTCAGTATGCTTCTAATTGCATTCATCCTACAAGTTTTGTTAGGAGCTCCAGCTCTTATCTGAGCTCTGGCTATACTAATTACCAAGTGGGCAGTTGCAGCTTCCCATTCTTGCCACTTCTCTGATTCTTTTCAGTTGCCTGGAATGGAGCACGCATGCAAGCACAGTTTAAATGACACTCACAATCTGCATCCACTGTCACATCAGGAAGCCAATTCACCCAAGTAGTACCGAACAAACAGTTAAGTCTTATTTCTGCAATGTTCTACTTCTTGGCTGGTATTTGAAGTGCCTCTAAGGTCCTACCTAACTAGGAGAGTATTTGCTTTAGAACTGTAAACTTAAAAAATTATATTCTATTTCTAGAAAGAACAGTCAAGAGTTGCTATTACCTTTTGGGAATCGCAGGGTAAGAGATATCAATGCATTTAAACATATGTTAAACTAAAAGTTATATATACTTGACCAGCATGCAAAATGTCTCATGGCAACGTCTGTGGTCATTACTGAAATTCATTCTTTTCCACTCATTTACTCTATTGTAACATTTAAGAGTAGTTAGCAGCTGCTGCAGTTTTCAGAATGAAAATACTTAAGCAATGTGGTCTTCCAAACATTCGTTTCACAACTGATTTCCTTGGCTGAGAGCACGGTATATCATATTGCATTCTGCCTACACTTTGTAAGCTGCAAAGGACTGCACTTGTGAAGACAACATGGCTGCTGATGAGTCCTTCCCTACTTAAATACATCTTGCTGGAGGGTTGGGTATAGGAATTTTTTGTTTATTTGGCAATAAGGCCTAAAATACCAGCTCAGGGGCAGCAGCATCTAGGATGTTGTGTTTGAC
>VZTU01029979.1:16554-62320 GCA_013400835.1 Zapornia atra | reverse complement strand
AAAGGGTAGATAATGGCAGAACAGGGAGGAATGTTTAGATTAGATATTAGGGGGCAGTTTTTTACAGAGAGAGTGGTGAGGTGGTGGAACAGGCTGCCCAGAGAGGTGGTGGATGCCCCATCCCTGGAGGTGTTCAAGGCCAGGTTGGATGGGGCCCTGGGCAACCTTGTGTAGATCCAGGCCTGGAGGTTTGTGGCTCTACCTGTGGCAGGGGGGTTGGAACTCTATGGTCCTTGGGGTACCTTCCAACCCAGATCATTCTATGATTCTATGATCTACTTTCTAAGAAAACTGATGCTTCTTTATAAACATAGAGTCCCACAATTTCATCCTCTCTCTGCTTTAAATGCCTTTATAATTTATGTCATTCCCTATCACTGATAATGTCATTTGAAATGGCTAGTCTTTCAAACTCATAGACTTTGTTGACATACTCCCACTGTGGAGAGGATAGAAATTTCCTGCCAGATCTGGCAGGTGAGCAGATGAGAGACTTCCTGCAAAAATCTAGGGAAACAGAAATACAATATAAGAGACTGATGATCATGAGATATGGATGATGTCCAGATCAGGCATGGAAAAAAAAAAATTGTAATGTAAACCAAGAAAGGCTTTTTCACTAGCTATGCTGTTCAGTCAATGGCTCCTTTACTGGTAGCTCTGTATTTTCCATAATTCTAGTGTAAGTTTTCTGTTAAACTCATGACTTTTCATGCTAAGAGAGTACAGTCTCTAAGAGTAAAAACTGTTATACAAAAGTCAATAGGACTATCATTTCAGCTGCTTCTATAGCCACCTACTTTTGTTGCAGGATATGGCTACTGCCCAGGAGCACATGCATACTACCAGCATGAAGAGATATTGCTTATAAAAGTCAGCAACAGCTTGAGTGAGCTGAAGGGCAGCAGAAAATAGGAAGGTTTTTTTCAGGAGTTTTCAACTGTGACCTGTGTCTGTGGTATCCTCCAAGAAAAAGGCTGGGAGAGAGGAAACAAAAGTGTTTTCTTTGATTCTAGGCAGATGGCTGATGAAATACAATCCTGTAAGGAATAGAGAGGCCCCTGAAGATCCCGGGTAAGGAAGAAGGCATGATTGATGTGTTGAACTTACTTTGCAAGAAGAAATCTTGGCAAAAATAGAACTTGAATTCTGTGGTTAGAGTTTTACAGTTATATACTCAGATGTACCTCACTGTATGCTCTTGTACTTCATGGATTACTATTCCATAGGTTTTGGATAACATTGGGACTATTGCCAGGGATCAGGTAGGAAGGACTGAATATGGCTATCTAATAAACATGCCCTGAAGTACTAATATATACATCAATAAGGAAGGTGCTACAAAGCCTGAGAATTAAAGGCATCTAACCAGCTCTGTCAGCGAGTAAATTAAATTAAATATTCAAGCTGGAGTATCAGACATTGCAGCAGAATTTTCATGCTCCATCACTGGCTCTGTGAAGCCCAGTGCAACCCACTGCAAACTATCCAAGACTTGGCTGCTTGCTTTCTATTAGAAAGACCCATCATCACTTCTCACATAATTATTCTCTTAAGATTATTTCCGCAGTGCTAGGTGCGAACAACATTCATAAGTTTGCACCTGTTGATTTGTGGCAATGGAGTCTGACTTTCTCAAGCAATTCAATGAAGTTCTGCCAGCACTAGGATGTCAGAACAAGTAAAAAACCTGAATAGACACATCTGTCAATCACATTAGGTGTCCCAGAGAAGCAAGTGAATAAATGAAAGACATTTTTCTAGTGAGCAGCTGCCCTCATTACTAAAGATCCTGTTAAGATTAAAGCTGTGCTGCCAGCTTCTTTTCTTCAGTTAAGGAAAATAAAATAAAAAGTCTTAAAATAAGACAGCTGAACATATTTTATCGGAAAAAATACTTTAAAATTAGTATTTTTCAATGCTTGCATTGAATATTAGAATATTATATTTAATTTAAAAATATAATAAAAATAAACCCCTAAATAATAACAACAATAATAATTAAAAAATTCAATTGCAAAATAAAACCGCTATAGTTTTATTACACTTTAAAGAAAATTTTCAATTCACACTAAAGTAATAGAGGGAGACCAAAAAAGCTTTCTGAAACAGCTTGACAATTCCAAAGCCAGAGGGTTTGACGAAAAATACACTAGTCTAGAATGTCACCCAAAGTGTCTCAGCAAGAAATATAGTTTCTGTAGCTTCATTAAAAATCATGACATCTGAGGACCTGAAAGATTATGTTTGAAGGTAAAATATTAATATTCTTTAGCAGTGTACATATTCCTCATTTCCAGGAGTCAAATGAGGATGAAATTTAGGTGGGTAGAACAGGAGAGACAAATCTAACCAGGTGAAAGTGTCATGCATGACTATAAAGCCAATGATAGCAATACCTACTGAGGAAACACACCAAGTGATGGATGGTACCAGCTTTCCATATTGACTTCATAGAATCAGAGAATGCAATAGGTTTGACGGGACCTTTAAAAGTCATCTAGTCGAACCCCTCTGCAGTAAGGAGGAATACCTTTAGCTAGATCAGGTTGCTCAGAGACCCATCAAGCCTGAACTTAAATGTCTCCAGGGATGAAGCCTCCACCACCTCTCTGGGCAACCGGTTCCAGTGTCTCACCACCCTCATAGTGAAGAACTTCTTCCTAATGTCTAATCTAAACCTCCGCTGCTCTGGTTTAAAGCTATTGCCCCTCATCCTACCACTACATGTCCTTGCAAACAGTCCTTCCTCAGCTTTCTTGTAGGCCCCTTCAGGTACTGGACTTGCTAGGAACCATACAGAAAGCTGACTTTGCTCTATAGAAAAGAGAGAAGAAAGAAATATGTTTGCCATCTATTAAATGAGCAGTGAAAATTACTATGAAATTAATTTATAGTGGTAAACCGTAGCAAGGGCCAGATATTTAGCATGAGTAAATTGGCAGATTACTAATGCTACACACAAAACTATTGTAATAGAAGTTTAATATTGTGTTGCAACAAAGAGTGGGTGTACAATGATAAAAGATGATATGCATGTACTTACCTAGTTGCCTAAAATGCTTTCAACCTGAATGCATCCAGTCCTTTGCGTGCACTCCTGCAGCTTTTGCACACATAGGCACACTCACTTGCTTATTTACATTTCAGAATTGTATTATCCATAAATCCTAATGTGGCACCAGAAAAGATAATTTTCTGCTTACAGAAAATATCGATACTATGGTGATTAAGGACGGGATTTCCTCACAAAACACAGCCCAAATGTGCTCCCTGTCTGGAAACCCTGGGTCATGCCGTGGTGTGAGGCCAGTGCTCTTACAACGCTAATGACAGCCAGGGGCCTGTTAGATCTCCTCATTTATCTGATGAATCTGTGCCTGCAACAGTCACTGCTCTTTCATTTTAATTTTTCACTCTGATTTTCAAAATCTTTCAAGGCCACCTTTAAATTTGAGCTTCTCCATGCTGCTTGTGGGAGGATGAGAAGCCCATTTAAATGAAGTTCAAATGCTTCTGAGGCTGTTTGGAAATGCCTTGCTGTGGTACCTGCTTGGCCTGCTTTCTGCCTGTCTGTGTGGTTCTCTTTTATCTTAACAGTCACATTGCAAATTTATTAAAGCAGGAGCCTTTTCTTTCATGTTCCCCTTCTTTAACATTTTTCATTGATTTCATAAAATAATGTTTTCAGTGCAGCTGCTGTTGTACCATGGTAGCCATGAAAACCTCTGTGGGATTAATGGCTTTGACTAAGCAGGAGAGAAAATATTGTAATTTTCCTTAATCTTTCTTTGAATTTGGAATCTGCTGAAACCTGAAGCTTAGGGCTTCAAGCTGAAAGAGAAATTCATAGTGTGTGGCATTAAAACTACTGGATCTCTTTGAGGTCCAGCATTATTTTCCAACTTTTTGGGTGTAATTTACTGCTTAACATATATAATTTAAAAAAACAGTGTTGTTGTGTGTCTTTCTGCAGGCAACTTTAAATAGATTCTGGAGTCACTAAAATGTTAATTGAAGATTGTTTCATCTAGCGATGTTTATATGTGGATGACTTCTAGAAAATATGGAGACATCAAATTATTAAGACCAGGATTTTTTTTTTTTTGCTTCTAAGTGGAACAGAGATAGCATTTGCCATAAATAAAACACATTTGAAAAAGGACGGTTTATTCTATTTCTTTATCTATTTATGTATCACCCTTTGCTAAGTTTCTATACTACATTAAAATTAGAATCACAGTATAATTTAGGTTTGAATGGACCTCCGGAAGTCCAACCTCTTGCTCAGAAGAACCCAACTTCAAAGTTAAATAAAGAGAGTGTTGTCCTGTCAAATCATAAAGGGAGGAGACTGCACTGCCCCTGTGACTATACTGTGCCTTTTTCGCAGGTACTGACTAGGAATGTGACCCATTTCAGTCTGTGACCAAAGACTGTGTCCTTTTTGTTGTACTCCACAGATGAAAGTCCATCTCTAGCTATGAAGAACTGCTGTGAGTAAAATGACTTCTCCAGCACTGGGTAAGAAGTTAACTGCTCAACCTGTCCTAGCAAAAGCTATTAAGGGGCATCAGGGCTGTATTACAGCATTGAAGCTCACGGAGTCTTTGCTAGCTGCAGGCTTTGTGTCTCTCATTCCTGGCAGAACTACTGACTCTCTGTCCAGACCTGTGGAAAGGTTCTGAAAATTTTATACTGCAGTAGCTTTCTGAAAAACATCTATAGCCAGTTTAAATGAAAAAGGTACTGACTAGTGATGTGCACACTGCTCCTTTTCACCCATCATAGGACCATAAGGTTAATATTTCAGAAAAAAAAAAAAGAGAAGTCACTCCATCCATCAGATTTACTTTAGAGTCAGACCAATTTGTCCTTCTTCATTTCTAAAAAAATTAAACCGCAATATATTTTTAACACAAGACAGTAAAAAAAAAAAAAGTGCTATATCCATTAGGCCTTGACTGCTTTCACATGCAAAAGCAAAATCATGTTCAAGTCAAACAAAATTCAGAGCAACCTACAAACACAAACCATTCTAGCCAATGAGTACCAAGGCAGCTACATTTTCAGACAAATGTTTTGGCTGCCTGCCTCCTCCAGTGTTTTGAATTGATTTTCCATTTTGCTCTTGTTCACATTTACAGTTCAGTGTTTTAAAATAAAAGCTGGTATAATTGTCTTCTTTCTATTATTGTGGTGCCTTTATCTCTCCTTCTCAAGAGATTTTTCTTACTCCTTACATATTCAGAGCCCAGTACAGGCAGACCACTGAGATTGTGTTTATACAGTCAGATGCAAACATGCTGAACGTTTAGTATGTGCTCAGACACTTTCCTGATTTGAATGCAATGGTCTTTTTTGTCAACTGCCTTGGTCTCTCTAATGGAGTGTACACTGCCTGGCACTCTGCTCCCCCTGTGGTGTGAGAGATAGAGTATCATCCCTTGATGCTGGGGAAGAATTGTTCATGAAGGCATGTAGTAATAGGATGAGGGGTAACGTTTTTAAACTAGCAAAGGGAAGACTTAGGTTGGATATTAGAAAAAAGTTCTGTAATATGAGGGTGGTAGATCACTGGAACCGGTTTCCCAGAGAGGTAATGGAGGCCCCATCCTTGGAGGTATTCAAGGCCAGGCTTGATGGGGCTCTGAGCGACCTTACCTAGTGAAGATGTCCCTACTTACTGAATGGGGGTTGGACTAGATGGCCTCTAAAGGTCCCTTCCAACATAACACATTCTATGATTCTATGCTTTGGTGTGCCATGGCTCACCCTGAAAGACAGCACAAATGCTCATGCTACCAATGGGAAAGTTGCTTCTTTCCTGAGGTGGTGAATGAGCAGGGAATAATTTATGTCTTGCACAGTTCATCTCAGTACAGGAACACCTTAGCTAGCTCTCAGCAAACCCACCTCAGGACCATTACCTCAGCATGAGTTCCAAGCAGATTTATTTGCCTCTTTTATTGCTTCTCATTTAAGGGTTAAAGTGCAATGAAAGCCAAACTGCATTTAGGAGACTGACTTAGATTTCACAGAGTCCCTTAAGAGTGTTTTGAATATTAAAAATCAAGGTGTTTCTAGTAAGGCTAGACCTCTGTGGGTTTTAATTTCTCTTTATCCATTGTTTTTAGCAAGCTTTTTAGGGCAACTCATCTTTCAGCTACATGACATGAATTCACTCCTTTGTCCAAAGAGATGCTGTAAACCAAGGAAGTGTTTTATTTTGAATATCAGTGTTCAAATCCACCATTTTTTTATTCTGAGTTAAAAGTCCTTGTAGTGAGCTGGAACTTGAACAAGTGCCATAAGCAGTTACCACAGTCCTTGATCACTGACTGCTCTGTGAGATCAGTTTTCTGTAGAAATAAGGCTGTGACTATAGTAATAAGCAACAAAGTCTGTGCAAGGACACAGAAGCACCTACTTTGTTAGCACAGTTCCTGGCAGACTTTTGGATATAAACCAATTAACACCATCCCAAACGGTCCTGGAGCATAATTTGGGGATGGTGTGATCTAAGCATTGCTCCCAATAGGCAATTTGGATATAGTTACCTTGTTTTGAGAGTTAAGAGAGTTTAACAGTATAAATGTGAGTTGTGCAGTATCATTTGTCGTCAGGGACAGAGGATAGTCTCTGGCCCATTTTTATTTACTAGCTTAGAAACAGCTTTTAGAAAAACACCAAACTTGGCAATAATAATTTTATTTGTATTGTGGTTCAAATAAATCTCTTTTTCTCTCCACAGTATTGTTATTTTTTACTGCAAAGCCATTAAGCTGAACAGTACTTTACTAATGATTATCAAAACTGGGATCGCAAAGGGAATAAAAAGAACCCAAACACTGCATTTTCTCATAAATTGCCTCTATGACATGCTTAAGGTAATAAAAGTCAGTAATCCCAAGAGTAGGCATATATGGATATTTTGTTAAATACCTTTTAAGGAACTTTTAATTAAAATATTATATAAATGTAGTGGCTTTGTAACAAAAAATGTCACATGGGTATCATATGTGCACAATAAATAAGAAACTTCCTAGCTTGTACCTGAATATTTGACTTTTGTATTTTCACGTTGCATTAATGGGTTCTTTTGACACAATTATTTCATCCAAAGCAAAACAAAATGAAATGAAACAACAAAAAACCCAAACAAACCCAAACCCCATATAAAACAAGGAGATGGGTAGTTGTAATATGAGGTTATTATATACATGGCATGTTGTGTTTTACCTCAGGAGGTTTTACCTCAAACATGACCCCACTACACTTTTGCTCCAGAGAGGGCTGATAGCCTGAATACCAAATTCTTTCCTCTCCTGCTTATCCTAGCAGAAAATTCTTCTGTTGTCTTTATTGGACAATGTAGGATGGATGGGTGTGCAGAAAGATGACACTTTTCTGGATGCAACCTGCACCTGTGCTGGAAAATAAAGGGGAAAGGGGGAAAAGCCTAAGACAAAAGTGCCATGGGTTTGAAACGCTCTTTCCCTCTGTGTTCCTGGTGGTAGCTTCCTTATGTTAGATCTGGCCATGACCTAGGAAAATGTCAGCTGGCATGGGTCAAAATCCTGCCAATGGGCATATTGATTATCAGGCAGTCCATACAGTCACAGACATCAGTGAGACTCAAACCCAGACTTTCTCTGGCCCTGTTTAGTTTATTAATATGGATATACCCATTGGTTAAATGGCAAGATGAGGACCTGACCCTAAAACTGAGAGCATTTAGCTTTTTCTGATTTCTTCCCCATGTGCACACTCTAACTTCAAAAGTAGCTATTTATCTTTGGGGTCTATTTACAAGATAGTTCCTGCAAGACTTTAACTTTTTCAGTAGCTAAAGGTACCATGTGCAAAGGAATACACTCATGCAGCCCAGAAGAAGTCAGCATTGATGAGGCAGGATGCCAACCTAAAGACTGAAATGATAAATTGAAAGAAACAGGAAGGAGACACTGGATGGTGGATATACAATATGACAAAGATCGTAACACTATAAATTATATCTGATAAGGACATTACTTGCCAGCATAGCTTATAATATACAAGGAAGTCTCTTCCAAATAAAAAGACACCATTTACTCCTAGCATGATTTATATAGTTAACGTTGTCATTCTGTCCTTTTTATTTCTTAACATACTTTTATAATCCCCAAAAATGGTTATGTAACTTTTTTTAATGTATTGATGACCTTGATGAGGGAATAGCATCCACCCTCAGCAAGTACGCCGATGATACATAGCTGGGAGGAGTGGCTGACACGCAGGAACACTGCGCTGCCATCCAGCAAGACCTGAACAGGCTGGAAAGCTGGGCAGTTAGAAACCGGTTGAAGTTCAACAAAAGCAAGTGTAAAGTCTTGCACCTGGGAAGGAACAACCATTTGTATCAGTACAGGCTGGGGGATGACCTGCTGGAGAAGAGCTCAGGGGAGAAGGACCTGGGNAGGAGGTGATCCTCCCCCTCTACTCTGCCCTGGTCAGGCCCCACCTGGAGTATTGTGTCCAGTTCTGGGCTCCTTGGTTTAAAAAGGACAGGGATCTCCTGGAGACAGTCCAAAGAAGGGCTACGAAGATGATTAGGGGCCTGGAGCATCTCCCCTATGAGGATAGGCTGAGTAAGTTGGGACTCTTCAGCCTTGAGAAGAGAAGACTAAGGGGGGACCTAATTAAAGTCTATAATTATCTTAAGCAGGGGATGCAGGGGGAATCAGCCAGCCCCTTTTCGGTGGTCTGTGGGGATAGGACAAGGGGCAACGGCTGCAAGTTGGAGCATAGGAAGTTCCGCACCAACATGCGGAAGAACTTTTTCACAGTGAGGGTGACAGAGCAGTGGAATAGGCTGCCCAGGGAGGTGGTGGAGTCTCCTTCTCTGGAGATATTCAAGACCCGTCTGGACGCCTATCTGAGTGATATGTCCTAGGGAGCCTGCTTTGGCAGGGGGGTTGGACCCAATGATCTCTTGAGGTCCCTTCCAACCCCTACGATTCTATGATTCTATGATTGTTAATGTTGCAAGAAAATTTCATAGTAACTCTTTAGCTAAAAGAATAACATCTTTTGAGACAAAATAAATTGTAGCCCTTCAACGGTGATGTCTAGGAAAAATCCAGAAATGAGGCCAGTTTAGACAGTGACTGGACGGGAGAATTATCACACTAGGGGAGAAAGAGCATTAAGAATGCCGCCCTTGATTTTTGTAAATATCAGTCAGACCACAGATTTCAGCTATACACTTAAATACAGGATAGAGGGTGTGGAAGAACATGGCATCCTGACAACAAGTACATTAGTTTCTCCTTCCTTTAAAACAGAGTTTTTGAGATTAAGAGCACACCCACTTCAACAGGGATAGGAGGCCTTGAGCTTTTATAGGGGGAGGAGATACCTCTTACACAACCTCAAATTACCATATTTTTATGATCAGCTGTTGTGTTGTGAACTCAGCTGGTCTCTTGAGTAGAAGGGAAGAATCTGTGCCGTGCACAAAGCCAGGAGACAAGGCCTATGGCAAATACCATCCCAAAAACTGCAGCTCCCCTAGAGCCTGCAGTTACTACTTCCCTCCCCCCTGCTCTTCCCTCCATATAAAACAGCCTCTGTCTCTGTCAAGGGAGATGATTTAGCAGAAAATTTGAAACCTCTGCATTACAATAATAGGTGTGATAAAATTAAGATCATATTTGGTCCTGCTACAACTAGCTTTTTATGGTTCCATGGAGTCAGTGGAGTTCAGATGCCATCATCCTATCAAGGATACCAGTTCAGTGAGGAACTGAAGTGAGGTAAAGGCATACCTGACCTTTGGAAGGGTCATGAACAGACATTGCTATGGGAACTGCCAAACAGGAATACATAAATTTATACCTGTAACCCAAATATTAAGGAAAGCAATTATCAATGGTCTGATTTTCAGAAATTATATGTTCTCCAAGTCTTTCTGAGGGAAGAGCTTACTGGTCTTTGACAACATATACTTAACCCCTCCCAGTGCTCCAGGTATTCCATGAAACTCCAAAGAGGGATGCAGAAATGACAGTGAGTCCATAATAGTCCTCTGCTTTCCTTAGAGATGTTTTCCATTGGAAACCTGAGTCCACATCTGGAGTCACATTGACAAGTTTTAGATACCACCATTTCAGTCACTGCTAACTGGCAGCAGAAAAATGCGAATGAAGGAACAGCTGTCAACCACTTACACCAAAAGTATCACCCCAGGGCAACACCATCAGCCCCCAAAGGCAGCAGAATTTATCCTAGCTGCTGTGGTTGCAACACTCGTGGACAGTTTGGTTTCACAGGAGTTCACTTTTTTTAAAGAAATCCACCACAAACCATTGTGAGCTAACAGCACAACACTAATCCATAAAAGATTAATTTGATGTCGTATGATAGTGAACTTCATCAGAAAAGAATGGCAGCCTCATTTTTGTAAAACCATTCTGCATATGTCACTTTCAGTAAAATATATGGTTTAGCTTATTACGAACATAGATTTTCCTTCTCCCTGTCAAAAATCAGGAAAGACATGAATCCCTTCACATTAGCCTTGGATCAGCACATTACCATTCAATCTGAACTTTCAAAGTGAGCGTGCAAAGTTATGAAGCATAGTACTAACTCCTGAGGTATGCATGTACATGCATACCCACACATTCTATGAAGAAATGCACATGCCCGTGTCCATTCATGTAAATGTGTTTTGCTCAACTCTACTGCTCTGCATGATGCTGGGTAGCTTCTCACTCCACAGGTAGTTTATTTGAAATCTGTGAAATTGTAAAGGTATAACTCAGTGTCAGAAAATATATTGCTGTGTTAATATATCTGGGAAAAAAGCCCTCATTTTGAAAAGTTGTGTATGCATCCGTGTCCACCCAAGCCCACATGCTCTACCAACACAAACACAGATATATTGAAGGGAAGGTATGTGGATATGGGACTATGTTTTCCTTTGGGCACACAGAATTATCTCACCACTCCCCAGCGATGGAGCAGATGGAGAAGAGCGCCTCTTCTATGTTCACTGTATAATTCATTTGCATTTTCAGGACAGCTCATGAATACCTTGGATGAATTCTTCTAACAAGCATGCATGTGATCAAGGCTAAATTAATTTAGTTAGAGATTTTGATTGGAGTTCTCACAAAATAGCTCAAGCACTGGTGATGACATGAAACAAAGATACTGACTGTTGTATCTATGACCTCTAAGACATAATTTAAGAGAGCTGCACTGTCTTAAAGGTCAACTGGCAAAAAGTCTACCTCTCTGGTGTCTTGTCTCAAGCTATAACATTACTGAGTAACTATGGAAATCAGAACAAGACTAAATGCTAATTCACTACCTCCCCAATACTCTCTCAACATCTCTTTTTGTCTCAGGGGATTTTTCCAATCCCATGCAAATGCCTTGCCCCCAAAGGACCCTTTGGCGATGAGTCTCCCAGATCTGTTGTCCATTGCAGGGGGAAGCATTACCTTTCTGTGTGTTTAAAGCTCAGTTCCCCTTAGCTCCATATAGTGGTCCATCAAGTAATTTGGTGATAAACAGACTGAGTTTGTTACCTGTCACCTGTTAGAGGTGAATTACTTCAGAGATTAAAATGCAAAATACAATTTTAAAAGCGGCTATGTTTGGGTTTTTTTTGTGGGATGAGTAAGAAGAGGATTTCCTTTCATAAGGAAACCTGCAGGTTCTATAAGTTTTATTGGACTTTTCCTCAGGAAATTGTGCTATCTCTTTCTGAAGACAAGACATTGAGCAGGATAGAGCCTCCATTCACAGCATAAAAAAAAACAAGACACAAGATTTTTTTTTTTTACAAGAAGAAGGTACTACTTGATAAATTCTTGTTTGTGAATATGAAGTCCACACTGCACTGTCTAAAAATGAGCATCATGGACTGCTTCTGCTGTTCCTTGAGGCTGTGGGCATTATGTCTTTAATGAGCACACCTTAGAAAATTTTTTTTTTCACTATATGTATGACATATTAGTCAAATTATGCAGAGGACAAAAAAATGGATTTTATTTAAGAAGTGGTTCAGGAAATATACCGAGAATCAAACAATGTATTAAGAGGCAATGCCAGGAAGAAATTTGATTACATTTGGAATCTGAAGTCCAGGAGTGCTTCTGAATTCCCAGATGCAGGTGCTGGCCCTGCTGCATCCTGACTTCCCATTAGCATGCTATCTGGATATGCACCAGCCATTTCCCACATCCCTGTCTCCATGTAGGTGAAATCTAAGCACATGATCTCGTTATCCAAGGAGCAGGCAGGATCTGGGTTGTCTCTTGGTATTCTTTTGCAGGTAAGCTTAGATGTGCCCTTTGAAAAGGAATTGCTGATGGCAGAGGCAATTGCAATGGTAGGGTCAAAAAGATGATCCTTGGGTGTATAATTACAGAAGGTGAAGCAGCAGCAGCGAGGTCAGATTGCATCTGCATTTGGCAACTGTGCAGCCTCTATTGGAATGCTAACACTTTTCATCTGAGCACATTTCAGGATGTTATAGATTGCAAAAGCCTTACAGGAAAGTTTCAAGGTCATACAAAAATGGAAATGTTTCACTGTAAAGTCAAAAGATGATCAGTCTGAATTAAAGGGCTGAAGGATAAAATATTACTTCATCACATTCTATATACATTAATAGATTTCTGTTGCCCACATAGAGAAGAGTTTTAAAAAGAAGTCTCCTAAATATATGAAATCAACTCACTATATGATTAATAGGAAGAATTTGAAGCTAGACATGTTTGGCTAGTTTTTTGTGAGACAGTCTTTGCATGGAAGGGAAATGAATGGATTCTTTATTACAGAGGATGTCAGATTAGGTGATCACATTGGACCTACACATTAACCTTTGTGTATGAACAACTTTAAAANCTAGAGCCCCTCCCATTCCCAACCCTTTCATTTGCACATGCCAAGTCATGTGTTGAGAAAATGACCATTCGTTCCTTTGCATCTCCCACCAGTCTTCATCTACAGTAGATCACATGTTGGCTTGCACTAAAACAATTTACTTAACAGAGACCTTAACCAGTGTTTGAAAGGAAAATTTAGAAAAGCACAATACAAATTCTATCCTCAGTTGTACCCAGTCATATTCATTAAGTAATATTGCAGCAAGTATTGCAGCAGACCAGAATTTGAAACTACAGCCATGACATATGAACGCTATATCTTGGTACCTAACCATTAGAAGTATTTTGCATTTATTATCATAACCTGGCAACACACCTGTAAAATAAGTTGTATACATAGATAAACTAGATAATCAGGACCAGAGCTGTGTTGTCAGATAAGAATAAATCCTTCTAATAGAATTTTCTGAAAACTCATGAAGATGCTGAAAAACCTACCATCTTCTTTGCCGATAGTACTATTTCTTTAGTATACAAAATCATAGCTAAATTAAATTATATTATTGCTCAGAAAATTTAGAATCTGAAATGTAGCTTTCACACAAAGATTAGTTTATGATTAACACATATTCTACAAATTTTTGTATTACGAAAGCCAAATGTGCCAAGATTGTTTTAATGTGAGAATGACAGGCAGACTGGACATTTGCAGTATGTGTTCCCTGCAGAGGTTTGGGATTTTTTTTCTTTTTAGTTGATGGATCTAGTTTTAGAGAAGGAGAAACAGATTATAGATGGAATAATAGCACAGTGAAATAACAAAATTGTTTGGGGAGGAAAAAGGAACAAAAGGCTTTTTCAAAACTATGGAGAAAAACGTTGGTTTAAGTGTCATGACAAAAAAAAATCAGCATTACATTTAACACTTTCCGTATATTCCCAGAAGAAAAACACGAAGTCAAGGAGCAAGATATACAAACTTGAATAAAATAGGAGGTCATGGGGACCAAAAAAGGGTGCAAACTCACCTTCACAGAAAAAAATGAAACCATCCTTTTACTCTACAGGACCACTGTGTTCCAGGTATGCATCCATTTTCAGCAGGGACTTTGCCTTGCAACTCCAGCTTTTAGGCACCTAGAAAGGGGAATTTACATTCCTATTAAGTAGTGACAGCTAGGAAAGGGTTTTTTTTTTTCAGTATATGTGTATTCCCAGGTCTTTAATTATAGAATCAAAAGAAAATGACATGTCTTACTGTAAACTATACTGCATATCTCAGACAAGGGTTCAAACATCCTGAACTAAAGATTAGAAATCCTTATTTCTGGCGCTCTCTCTTCACCATTGATAGGCTGTCAGCTAAGTCTTTGGTGAACTTAAGAGCAATTTTCTTAAAATGAAAAAGCTCCTAAGGATGAAACCATTTGGAGTAGCACCTTTGGGTGAGACATTGTGCCTCTGTTCCCCATCAGTTTCACAGGTCACAGCCACCTTTCTAAAACAGACAATGCAAAACAACTCAGCAAGAACATTTGCTTTATTAGGAAGTGGATTTTTTGGAAACTGTAGTGATTCTATCTGTACATCATTGAGCAATTACAGTTAGATGAACTGCAGACATTTTCAACAGACAGCAGATTAAATGTAATCAATTGTGCATAACACTATGCAGTGACACCTCTGTGATCTGAATGTCCCTGCTAATCAAAAAAGTTATATACACGTACAAAATAACCGAAAATGTACTGCTGAGCCTTGTTAAATAAATATGCATTCTTGTATTCCATGAATTGCTTTCCAAATGAAGACTTACAATGGTGCTTATTTATTTATTTTAAAGTAGGTCTTTGAGACAGGAATGTCCTGTGGGAAGTCAGAGTAGGAGGAACAGGAAAGACCATGAACTAAGCCTGCAACAACCTTTTGAGCAAAGCTGTTTTTATGGATAAATTTTCTCTTCTTAGCTATTTTTCAGCTTCCAAAATTTTTCTGTCATTAGTGGGAAGAAAAGTTTGGGGTTTTTTTCCCCAACTCAATTAGAACACATTGTCCTAAAGAGATCTGAACATGAGGAGAAAAAAAACCCAACAGTCTAAACAGGCTGCCATTGTTGTTGTTGTATATAAAGTACATAATCAAAGCAATAATATTTAAAATATCTAATTACAAGTAGAAGAGATTGGCTATTTCTTTATGTTTATACAAGCATTTGGAAGAGAAGCAAAAATAACTGATAGAGGAAAAGTATTCTTGTTTGTTTTAAAGTGGATATTTTCCCCGTAATACTTATCTCCTCTGCTCTTATCATGCAAGATATAAGTACAAAAGTCATTCAGCTTTTTAAAGTTTTCCACGTGTTTCCCCACACATGTTGGAAAAAGATCACAACACTTGAAGTTCAATATTTTATTTTAAAGTTGAAATATTTTCAGAAAATTAGTCAATGCAGATAGATTTACCGAGAGACCAGGCAATATCAAATCCTGAACCAGTTATTGCTGCTGTTCATACAGGGAGAAAATCTTCCTTGTCAATCTCTGTACCAGAACTGCCTTGCCTCCTTGTTGTCTTTATCTTTTTGTTCACTTTACAGTGGATCTTGGGTGCAGAGTAATTTGCAAGCTTGAAGCAATCACGACAACAGCGACCTAGAGTGAAAAAGAAACTGACAGTAAAATAATGAATTGCAGGAACAAAGTGTATATAGGAATAATTTTTCACCAGTAAAAAATCAGTCACTTTCCTGCTGCATTGGGATAAGTGTGCAATAAAATTATAACCCATTTTTGGAAGAAAAGAGGAGAAAGACACATCATATACATTTTCAGTTACAGAATGTGAAGAAAGACAAAAAATTTAAAAGCAGCACAAAATCATTAAGTCCAGGGAACTATCACCTAAGGGAAGAAAATCCCTGTGGAGTCCACTGACAGCAATATACTGCTTTTATTTCTCTATCAGCGCTAGAGCATGGCTCAATGTTTAATGGTCTCTAACAGACTACTTTAAATATAAGAAACAATCTTACTCTGCACAATGGAATTGTCTAGAGAAGATATGAGATGGCAAGGGAAGGAATTAAAATAGCATTTTATTCTCCTCTTTCCCATAAACATTAAGCTACCACTAAATGTAATCAAAGACGCCATACTATATCTCCAAATTGCACAACAAAGCCACACACCTATCCAACAATCATAGTCCCTTAAGCTCAAAAAGACCAATTTGAATGCATATTGCCTCCAGCATAATCCTGCCCTTTATTTTGCCCATCTTGGTTTGAACATGAATCGGGACATACGTTATTACAGCAAATCATCATCGTGCGTATGCTACCAGTCTCTTTCTATTGCAAAAATATGCCAGCTTCTCTGACAGACAATTCTATGTAGTTTGAATTAACCTCAAGATATGTGACCCGAGGTTCATTTCTGCAGTGCAGAATCATTGTGCAATCAATGAAGCAAGTCACTTAGAAGTGTGCCAAACTAGAGGTGGGAGAGAACTGACAACTGACTTCACAGTTAATGGACCATTTGGATTTGCTACTGGTAGGCCCAGAAACAGAGGCATGTTAGTGATGGAAATATTTTTACAAAACTGGGAAAGGAGGAAAGAAAAGCATGTCACTGCCCAAATATTAGAAAAATATGTATCTCTGCACATATATGCTAAACCCTGTTTACAAAAAAAAAAATCATAATTTTGTAACTGTTAGGCTTCTTTTCCACTTTCTTCATTTACACAAGGATAGAACAAATATGACCAAGTCAAAGCAATAACATTTGCATTGATGTAAATACCTTTGCGGTGGAAACTCACATCCCTGGTATTCAACGGAATAACATGTGTGAGCAAATTAACTAAGAGGACTTCATCTGCCCACAAAAGAAAGGCTAAGAACATGCCTGATTAGGGTGGAAGGGGAAAAGTAAAACTCAGAATTAAAAGATAGGTGAGCAGATTCAGACGACTTTTTTGACTTTGGAAAGTGCCTTTGAAAAGCCCTAAATGTCCTGCAATCACTGCTCCTCCCTGCAATCTTCCTATATCAGAGAAAGCAAAGTTTTGCACTGTGGCTACAGTTCTTCTGACCAACACTTAATGTGCTTTGTAGAAGGCAGTTTTTCTTTTGTCTAAAGATCTCATTCTGAATTTTATTGTCCTTTCCACATTAGTGGAATTAAATACTTCTGACATTTATTACATTTCACACAACAATGATCAATAATCTCTTTAATGCATAATTTTGAAAAGTGTGTTAGAAAAAATAAGCCACTTGGTTTTGGTCACAGCTGAGAGATATCTGATCTAGCCAGATAGCAGTCTCTGAATGGCTGTCAGATTGCAGATACCTGAGATTTCTGAGCAAAACCGTGATCAGCATGCAGCCCCATTAATCTACTCCTCTCCTTTCTTTTCATATGTCACATAATAATGGTAATGAACCAGGAAGTGAGTATTTGTAGACTGCACAATAGACATAAACAATTTATCATTTTCTGTTTAATTAAAGAGTAACAATAAAAAGAAAATTATCCATAACGGTCCAGAGCCTGTGAAGGATTCAAGATTAGCATACAGCTAAATGACTGTGAGGCCCACAGTGACATCCACAGATGGGCACCATGAGACTGAACCAGCCCTGGTGTAAAAAAGTAAAAATTCTGTAGGAACCACTGATGGAAATTAGAGTCATTATGGAGATGTTAAATAACTTATATTTTGAGAACTAAGAGAAGCTAAGGATCAGGAAATACCTAAAAATAATAATTAAAATGTATTTTTGGAGCAGTATTTCTGCACACACAAAGCACTCACACAAGTGTGCATACACTGCATCCTGTGAAACAAATTAACCACTGGGAGAAAAAAAAAAAAAGAATTCCTACCACATAATTAGCAGCCAGTGTGATTGCAGGTACTAACCTGCTCTTTCTGGCAACACCCTCCAGTTGTGTTTTTAATTGGGCTTGACTGTGTCTCGTAAGCACAGCCGGAAGCACAATGAGGTGCAGTGCGCAGCGAAGCTCTCTCTGGGAGCATTATGCCCATGCCTAAACCTTTTTGCGTCTGGCTAGTGCCACATGCTGCCACACGTTGGCATGGGATGGATTCAAACAGCCAAGGGAACGCATTCTATCTTTGTTCTTCCCAGAACTGTAACGTCTGATTTTTCCTCAGGAGATGCCACCATAGCACGCGTGAAGGTTTCAACTGCATTTCTTCCCACACCTATGGATTAAGCTGTGCTTTATTCATACCTTGCACCACGTAATGAGACTATAAACTCATGCTGCATGTGAACGCACAACACAGCTGTCATGCTTGAATGGAAAGGAGCCCCAGGAAATTTAACTTCTATGTGAACTATATTTACCTTTTAAAAAGCCTATTTTCTATTGGGCTAAAATACTTAGATGAAGCATTGGAACAAGCTGAGGAAGCAAGGGAAGAGTGAGTTACTTATCTAGACATCCCTCAGCTTGCAGCCTGCCCTTGGCATACAAGAGCTGTGATGTGCCACTTCCCAGAGCGGGCCAGGGAACTAAGGGCAGCCAAATTCTCAGCAGCAAGGCTGCTGCTTTTATTGGCTTGGTGCACTTGGTGAATATTCATTCCTAATTCTGCAAAGAAGCTGTCTTAAAATTTAAGAGCAGTCTCATAAGAGTATTCCCGAGTGCCAGAATTACATTATGCTTCAGTCCCCTTGTCATTGAAATGGGATTCAAAAGGCAAAATGGATTTAAGAGGAAACAGTCAGTGAATGTCCATGGTTCAGCCAACAGGGTAGCCTACTGAAATATTTTCTCCTCATCTCTGTGCAATGTAGAAATAGCTGGTTTTCAAGCATATCAACTTGCAGCCAGCCCTGCAATACTAAGTAGTTTCTCTCATTTCATTTTTTAAAAATGTTTTTAAATGACAATTGCATTAATTCATGTCTTTTGCCAACCATTCAGCAGTGTTCCTAATTTCTATTGTGTTACATTTCTGTAACCATACAATAATTTGCAGATGGGATTCACCTCACCTAATAACAGTTGTTTGAAATTTAGTTGCCTGGTTTAAGTTTATCCTCCAGACTTGTGGTCAGCAAAGTGAGAGAGCCACATCCAAGTAAGTGTCTTGTTCTAGCTGTTTGGGATACCTACCAGAATCACTCTCTGCAGAGGTTTTCTTCTTGCCAGTGTCTATTGGAAGTGTAAATATCAAACTTAGATGGTGTACCTTGCTTAACGCACAGACTGAAATTAGTCTGTGATTCATGTCCCCAGTGTGGTCAACTTCTCAACTCAAGATCATTTGTGTGCTGTTCTCCTTTGTGATTCATGTCTATCAACTGATCATCCAAGGTTATACCTAAAGCACACAACAGATGATTGTTCTACAATCTCAGTGTATTTGGGATTTCTCACTATGAAAACAAAAAATAGCAGGAGAGTGTTGGACCACTGTTGGTGTACAGTAAGATATTGTGCAACATTTAATATAGCTGAATCCAAGGCACATATCCAGATCCTATGCACTCTATGTATGGGAAAGAATTACTATCAGATGACTTTAGGTAACAAAAAGAAAGCTAAATAACAAAATATTAATTATAAAATTCTGGTTAAAACACTCAAATCATAGACAATTATTATTCTGAGAATCTGTGAACATTTCACACCCCAAGCAAGCATAATAGAAATATCCACAAAATCCCACAAAACCAACAACACAACTCATTACAGAGTGACAAAATTAATTTCCTTCTTTTGTATTATTCAGACAGTGTTAATAGACTGTTTAAAGAAAAGCAGCATGAGCACGCTGTTGTCTAACACTGGATCTTGTCATAAAGTTAGCAAAGATTCTGCAGTCATTAATACAAAATATTACCTATACTTAGAGGAGTGTTTGAACATTTTTCATGTCCCTCCCTTACCCTTGCCTCTTCTTTAGTAGCACAGTGACTTCATCAGTAAACAGGGAGAAAGCTCCATAATGATTGCAAGACAGTAGATGACTGGAAAATACTGTTTCAATAATAAAAGAAGATCTGAGGTTTTGTAGATGCAGCTACATTTGTGAAAGCACAATAGCTAATGGCAAAATTGCACCCATTTCTTTACCCCATTTTTCTACCAGTGATTATCACCCCCACAGAACTGGGTATGAAATTAAGCATGAAGCTGCACTCCACCCAGAGGTCACACTCTGTCAGTTTTAACCTATAGATGAGGATGGCTTTGCATTAAAGACACCAGGCTGAGAACTGCAGCATCTGATATTTTCCTGACCCTATTCTGCCACAGGACGTAGAAACTTTAAACTGACACAGATCATCTACTGAAGCCTACGTGCTGGACTGCTCAGACATACTGGGGTTTGGTGTGACTACTAGGGTGCACGTCAGTGGCAATTACCAGCCATCACCTTAGCGCAGAAAGCAAAAGAATGGAATTTAAAAGGAAAATTTAATTAGAATGAAAAGATTCGCCCATTATAGGGCTGGACATACCCTTATTGAAAAGGTTCTAACTGAAAAGTCTTTGAGATTTGAAGAAGGAATGTGTCCTAAATCTCCCAGTCTCCAATGATTACACAGATAAATCCCAATTTCCTTAGCTTGCACTTGACTGACACAACTCTATATAAGACTTCCCTCCAGCTTGTCAGTATTTACTAGTTAGCAGTTGCACACATCTCTGGAATTTCTCTGAAGCCCAAAGGACTATGGTTACATGAAAACTGCCTTAAAGAAAAAAAAAAAAAAAAAGAGGTGGTGGGGCCTGGAGGGGCCACGTACATTTTCACATGGAGCCCTCAATTAGTCTGTGAAGAGAATTGCAGTCTCATCAGGCTGGGACAGAATAAGACATCATCTCTAAATTGTGGATGCTTAATCTTCATTAGTTCCTGAAGAGCACTCCCTAGCTACAGCAGGTCCCCTAGACCTGCCTGCTTTACTGCAGCCCTCACCAATCTTTCATCTAAAATATTTTGCTTCAGAAAATTAAAAGCTGTTAGGAAAGTTTTCATCTGGGTGAAACACTACAGAAACAGGACATTCTCATTACACACAGACTTTTTTTCCCACACCTTTACATGGACAGGAAACTGATAGTTGGAGTGGCGTAAAGAAATACATTTCTCTCCTAGAAAACTCATTTTTGCAAAAATTCTTCTGAAGAACAGAGAAACAGCAATACAAAGTAGTATGGTCCTCATAGTACCAGATTTTCCAATTATCTTGCCATTTAGGTAAAAAAGTGTCACCTAACCCTTCCAAAAACACACAACCCCCCCCCACAACAATGCCCAAAAAAACCCCCAAGCTCACACCACCACCAAGCTCCCTCCAACTCTCAAGTGCTTTTAAAAACATCTCTTCATTTTTAACCCCAGTCTTCTGCAGAAACTCCTGCAATTAACATAGATTGTTTTATAACAACTATCACTTCCTTTTTTTTCCTCTGTGTTTTGTGTATTGTTGTCTTTAATTTTTATAAACAGAAGAAATGCAAAGCTGTGTGCTTTATATACATAAAGAAAAAGGATTCGGGAAAGCATAATTATAGCAGAGAAGCAGAACATGCAAATAAATTGGTATTCAAATGCGGTAAAGTCAATATGGTGCCTTCAGATTTCTGCCTTCCCTAGTTTCTAAACTCTAGGCACACTGTGCAAGCTGAAGCAATATCTTTCCCCAGCATGCTGGTGCTCATATTACATAAACAGTACTTGGCTGCTTTCTTCCATAGGAGCATCTGCTCAGCTGACAGTCCCTAGTGTACCAGCTTTGTTTTGTCCAAGGCACCAGTGATGAGTAATGGATCTGGCTAATCCTGATAATGTATGATGTAATTGTCAAAGGGGTTTAATTATCAGAACATTACATGTGGGATTATTCTGTAGTACGTTTTTTAGTTCACTTACGGACCGTCCTAAATTTGCAAGACGTGTGATAAGTTGTGGTTATCCGATCGGCCAACATCTCCCCTTCCGCGTTTAGAAGTACAGAGACAGAGCGCAGAAGCTCAGCTTGTTACTTACAAAAGTAAATGTTCTATATCATTCCATAAAACTATCATTGGAGCACTTTTGGGTCTAACATAAATCGAGCTCTCCTACTGAAGTTAAAATTAAAATGTTTGTAAAATTTCAAAATCACTAGGCAATCAGACAGATAGTGATTCTATTTTTTTCTGTAAGTGAAAGTGATGATTAGTGTTAGTCTTCTACCAGTGCTTTTAAACCTCACCCTTGAACACCATTTTTCTTTGTCATAGAAAATCCTGAGAGTGAGAAAGGACTGAGAAAGGAAGATTGCTCTCTGCCTGCCCTGTAGCAGCACAGAAAACATGCTATACCTTTGTAAGGTATTGTGGGATGGGGTGATGACTGTCATCCACAAGAGACAGAGGCAAAGGCAACATTGGCTCTTTAGTGAGTGCTCTCACACACAGGCCAGTGGGGTGCCTGGTAGAAAGAGTATTCAGCAGGGAAACTAGCAGTGCTGAGCATTCCAGGGGCTGATGGGTGACTGGGACCACTATAAAATGCCCAAAAGAAAGCAGTTAAAAGATGTATCTACACATTGTGATTTTACTTAACTCTCCCTCACCAAGTCTGAATAAAATCAACTGTCCTAGACCTGAACAATGAGTATTTCCTAAGTTCTTACTGTCAAGAAATGCAGCTTTTTGACAGCTCTAGCTGTGAAAGAGCAACCGTAAGTTAACCCTCAGCAATGCTCCCCACTTCAATAGGCAGGAGTACAGGATGTAGGAGTACACCTGTGATTGAAGAGCTGGAGATGCAGGTCTGTGCATCAAGCTTCCTCTGTGCTAGCCTGAGATTTGCCACTGACATTGTATCACATCAAATGCACAACTACATCTCATATTTCAAAAGAAAAGGAAAACAAAAAAACCCACAAAAAACAAACCACAAAATCTGACCTGGGTTTTTTTGTTGTTTGTTTTTTTTGTTGTTGTTGTAGATAGAGGAGCCCAGCAACCCCAACTATTATTTCTGACCTATGACCATGAATACTCTTCAGGATTTATACACCTATATAAAGCATACGTGATCCTTCTGGACAGATGGTCCTTCATGACAAAGATAGAAATTTCTTTTGTCATACTTTTTGTCAAATTTGAGATAGGACAAGAGGAAATGGCCTCAAGCTGTGACAGGGGAGGTTTAGGTTGGATTAGGAAAACTTCCTTCACCAAAAGGGTTTTCAGGCACTGGAACAGGCCGCCCGGGGAAGTGGCTGAGTCACCATACCTGAAGGCATTTAAAAGGTGTGTAGAAGTGGTGCTTAGGGACATGGTTTAGTGGTGGACTGGCAGGTCTAAGTTAACTGCTGGATTTGATGGTCTTAAGGGTCTTTTCCAACCAAAACAATTCTATGATTCTACAATCAACTCCTATATTGAATGATGAAGGCCTCCAATGCAAAGGTCTGGTTCACTTACCTTTGTGAAGCAGTGTCTAAATTCTCACAAGTTGTTCACCTTTTGGTCATTTATCCTCACTTTTGCTTATGGAGTTCCTTGGTTATACCATTGCACGATGTTAGCTTTCTCATCAGTCCCGTGAATATACATAAAAATCAGGTTGATCTTTTGGCATAGATTCATAGATCAAGACACTATCACGTGGTGAAAACCTAAGGCTATGTGTTCAGAAGGTAGAATTAGAACGTAGAATTTCACCATCTTTAATACTGCTAATAAGATTTTAAACTGCCTCTGGGATTGGCAATCTAAATTAATAGTAACTTGTGAGTCAATGGTGTCAAGAATTCACCTCTGGAGAGGCAGTTCTAGTATCTTTCTTCCAGCAATTTGAGAGTTCAGGTCTCTTCTACAGATGCTGCATCTCTACACAAATTCAAAATCCTGAATTTTATTTACATCTTACTGTAACTTTTACTTCGTAGAAAGAAAATTATTAAAATACTTGAGAAATGTGACTTAGATCATAGGTCTTCTGGCCTTTAAAAATAAAGAATAAAGCACAGTTTCAAATATTAACCAAGAAAAAGGAATCTTTAGAATTTATTCATGCTAAATTTTAGTATTTATATATTTTAAAAATATTTTCAAGAGTCAAATGGACCTTTAATGTACTGTATTACGGTCAACATATCAGATTATTTCAGAGCAATGAATATGAGAATTTGGAGCATTTGAAAAAAACCCAGGACATCAAACTTAAAACTTAAAATAAGATTCAAGAACCAAAATCAGAGGACTGTTTAAGATGAAGTTCATACTGACTAGCATAGGCTTTTCTTATCATTTCATTTCACTGAAGTGACAGGTGATAGTAAAGGGGGAATTGAGTCACCAACCCTGGATGTATTTAGAAGACGGGTAGATTAGGTGCTCAGGGATATGGTTTAGTAGAGGATGGGTATGGTTGGACTCAGTGATCTCAAAGGTCTTTTCCAACTTAATGATTCTGTGATTCTGTGATTTCACAGATCTGCCTTCTTACTTGGTGTTGCCTACTGAAGAGTTAGAGCTAAATCCTAAACCAGAGTTGACTTTTCTTGGCTTTTTCAATGACTGGTGACAATATCATAATGCTTGTCTATAACATGAACACAGAACTGGAAGCACCTTTTGAAAGAGACTAATGCAGTCCTCAGCCCTTGCATCATATAGCCCATTCATAAACATGTCAAGTTTAGTTAAAGGAGCAGGTTTTTCCTTTTCCTCCTATCACAGGAACTGAGATGATACAGCACATGATTGTTGTAATAGACTACCTTTTTATTTTCAAGTAGATTTTAGATCCAGTTAGCTTATACACAGTGTTCCTGAGACAGCAGTATGCCTTAGCTTCAGTAATTTGTGTCTCTAGTTGATGCTCAGTCTACTATAGTAAATCTTGAGAGCATATAATCTGGAGTGTATCCATAAATAGATAGGGACAGCGACACAGACATGGAAGCTGACCACTCAGTCATATTAAATCACCTGTATGCCTCTCTCAGCATCTTCTTCTGCGTAAGGATCAAACCCAGAATGTGTCCATGTACATTTGTTCAACATCATACCTGAACAGCAGCAACTCTTACCTGAGTTCATACATTTCCTGTCCATATGCTCAAGATATATTTATCAGTAAACCACTGTAACCAGTACAATGAAGATGAATGAAGATAAATGAAAAGCCCCAAAATTGTGATCTGCTCACAAGTATAAAATTTATTGTGAGTTTACACTAGATTTTGGGCTGAGGAGCATCTTGGCTTACAAGGACAGGTTTCCTTTGTTCTAAGGTGCATAATACGTACAGTGAAAAACCTGGGTTCAGCCTGGGTTCAACCTTTAGGGTCCCTAAAATGAAAATTCTTGAGCACATCTTTTAATCCCATGGCTGTTCTGGTTAACAGTCAGTCAAGTGGGGAGAGTGACATTAGCCCACCTTTTAGAACATTGCCATGGGAAAAGTATTTTTAATCAGCTGCTCATAAAATCAAATTCTCACTTAGACGAGATTAATTTCTCCCATCGGAGTACTGTTCACAAGAGGAAGGAGACTCTTTTCCATGGTGTCATCCATTAGAGATAATGTGTGTCCTCAATTTTCATTTAGTTGGCAGGACTTAACAGTGCACATTCTTTGTGACACCTTTAGTAGTTTACACCAGCTCTTCTCTGGTCATGTCTCCTCAGAAGTTTATGCCTGAGAATCCATGCTTTGTTATCCCTAAAATGTTTTTTATTTTACGAAATTGTAATACAAAATGAAAAAAATCAAGTCTTGGAGATAGAGCTATAGAAGAAAGTGTCAGAATTAAACAAATAAACAAAACCTCCCAAACGCCCCAGTCAAATACACTTTTCTGCCATCAGTTCCTCTTGTTCTCATCCTAGCAATAGAAGGCAGAAGAGAAATGTTTCAAGGTTTTTCCTCTTTCTAAGATTTTACAGCAAGCTTTTAAAATAAATTCTATCACTTGCCACTGACAGCAGAGTTGTCTTTATTTACCGTATCCAATGGAATCTAAATAGATTTTTATATAAATTGCTGGTAACGTCCTGAATCAGATTATGTCCTGTAAATAACAAGAAGCATTCTTAAGAACACTGAAAAGTCTAATGCTCTGTGACCACAACAAAATCAGATGCTGTCATCCCATGTCATTGTTATATTTGCAGATGAGATGTTTTTAATGTTTATGCCCCTCTAATTCAGAGGCATCTTTGTCTAGCCACTAGATATGCCCGTGTTACATTGGTGTGCAAAGTGGCTGACCATGAGAAGTAAGACTGGTTAGTGTGTATCATATCCAGAGGGACTGCTGGACTTCTAGTGAATAGTCATCACATTGTAAGCTCATACCTGTCACTGTGGGCAAGTAGCTTGCTGTCTGCTTTGTGTCTGTCACTCAGAAAAGGATCAGGGTGGATGATTCCTGAAGTTACTGTACCTACAACAGTACCATAAATCTAATGGAAATCTAATGTAGGGAGTGGTGAGTAAAAAACCACTTATTGCTAAGTATATCACTGGATATTTTATTACACTACATCTTTTGTTTTGCTGAATATAATGCAGTTTAACCTGACATGATGCAATCAAACATGACATTTCATTTTGGGATCAGGTATCCACTATCACCTTCCATTGTAGACATCAGACCAGATTTTCAGCTGGAAGCAATTGGCCATTATGAACTGACGACTTAGATAATAGCAGAGAGAATGAAAATTCCAATTTGAAAAGGATCCTTAAATATTTTGTTATTTTTTTCTAGTTTGAAAAATTGATGTGATTTCCAGAGCTCCTATAGCTTTCAGTAAGATCAAAGATACACCATTTTAAGGAAGATGTAACTTCACTCTGGCTACATGGGTCAGATGTTTTATAAACGGACTCCCTACAGCTCCGACAGCAGGTAAGGGGTGTGTTTACCCACTCAGGCACAGCATCCTACTGGCAGAGCCACACTGTTGCTTCTTGAAGTAACTGCATGAGTTACTCTGCTTTGTAGGAGAAGGTATGGACATGGTTTTACGCTGCTAAAGCTGCTTAGACACTGACCTTCTATTCAGGAGATTACATAGCCATACCTTGGCCTTACATGTAATTTTCCACCTATTTGCAGATACAACAAAACCAATTGCTGAATCAAATGTAATGGGGAGAAATGCCTCTGAGAGAATTTACTGCAGCAGGGTCTGCAAGGTAGGAGACCCTTATAATTAATTCCCAGTGCAGCATTTCTTCTGATGGTCCTGAAACTTCTCATTCCTGCAGTGAATGAAGCAATCATTTAGCTAAGAATTCAAAACAAGATACTTTTTTCCTCATCTGGGTTTTTTAATCTGTACCCTCTTAGAGAAAGAGTGAGCATGTGTCTCAAAAAGTTTAATTGTGGAAGAGAATTGGGAGCTGTGATGTTATGATCAATCTCATTAAAGTTTTGGTAGTATTTAACAGCAGCATAAGTCTATTTATATTCTTCTTTTCTAATCAAATATTGCTACAAATTGTAAATCTATCAGCTATTGATCTTTGCATTCTTATCCTAGATTCTGATCTAGTAGTAAATGGAACTTCAAACAGAGTGGCTTCAAGAAACAAACTTAATAAGTTTACTAACACTATTAGTCTGTCTAATTGTAAGTTTCTGAACTACACTGTTTTTTAATGGATTAAGTTTTAACCAAGCTGTCTGGAAAGCATTAAAGATTTAGCAGATTACACACTGAGGAACAATGTACTTTCAGTTTAATTTTAACTCTCCTAGTCTAGTAGTAGTCTTTACTCCTATGTGTTGCCTTTTCCTATTATAAAACTTGAATTTATTATAAGAACCATAGAATTTAATTAATGTAATTCTAACAGTGCTACCATATAACAATAAATAATGAATAAAAAAATTCTGAACAGATAAAAGTACCCTGGAGTAAAAATAATGTATCAAAAGTAAGTAAAGAAATTCAATAACAAACTACACAGAGTATAATTAATACCAAAACATTGCCAGCTGAGTGCAAAAAAATGAAAAAGACTGTGTCTACATAACCCGTCACACTCAAAGAATACTCAGTTGATCAATGATTTCAAAGAAAGTGAGTAACTTTTCCCTTAATTGTGTTATGGTTTTAAATTGTCGAGGCCAGAAGCACTGTGGGCTTTGAAATGCATTCAGTATTTATACAGATAATGAGAGCATTCACGATTCCACTAGATAGAGTCAAATGAGTTTTAGATGAGATATAAACCTGAGGGCTTCAGAGCAAAAATCAGCCTAAAACTAGATGGGCTAGAAAATCTCATAGAGCTAGAGAACGGGAGCATTTTTTAATGAGGTAAAAGAGGTTTTCCATACAGTTTGAACACACACCAGTACCCAGCATCAAAATATCTAATCAGAAATATGTTATTTACTTAAATTTTAAAAGTACTGTGCACACACAGAACCACACATACAGATAATAATTGCTGCTGTCTCCCTCTAAAAGTACTTATTTCACTACATGCATTACAACGATTTCCAAATAAATAAGATATACGTAAACAGAGCCAAGGTCATCTAAAGGAATAGAACAGTAGTGTAGACTAGATAAGAATCTATTTCTTTTCATGTGATTACTGCCTAAAGGACTAATGCAGACTACAGCAGAAGAGCTATTCTATATAAGTTGCTATAGGAAAGGTACTATCTTAATATCTTACATCTTTGTTGGGTAACAAAGCAATTAAAAACCCCCCAAACATAGTTACTTATACCACTGATCCATACTTTTAGGGAAACAAAGTGTTTTGTTGTTCTCTTAATGTAATTTCTGTATTTGTTGAGTTATCAGAAAAAAAAAAAAATTGGGAGAGAAAGTAAGAGATTAGTCTGATCACATGAAAGCCTCATTTTTGTCTCAGTGGGTGCCTGGTACCTGAGGTACAGCCAGCCTGCACTAAGTACCCCCAAAATATATGAGCTTAAATCCCACTGTGATTTCCGAAAACTCTGTTATGATTCCATGTTCTTTGTTCTCTACACTACCCTCCAATGTCCTCTTAGCCATTACCCAGAATTATTTTATTAGGAATGAGTCAGTGAAGATGAAGCACCTGAAGTCCCTCAGTTGTACTAATAACAGTATCCTGTACAACACGCAGAAATGTCTGTAATAGGTTTTCTTTTTCTTAATTCTGTGTACACATACATATCCATTAAGTAAGAATCTCTTTATTTACCACAGAAATGCTAACACCTGTGACCTGAAACAGTCGTCACTATGGATTTTCTTTTGGTTTTCCCTCATATTTCTAATTGCAAGCTCACAGGCTGATCTACAAAGAGCATTCCTTTCCTCTCTGCCAGTTTTTTACTCAAGATATTAAATACATTCATGAGGTTGTGTGTGATTTTAGGACGTCTTTTTGTAGGTAGGAATCTGAAGGATCTTGAATTAGTAGAACATCTGATTTTCTGATTCCTATTTATTCATAAGTTTACAAAACTATGTCATGTACAATTAGTTTTATTGTTGTTATTATTACTTTTAGATAATTAATTTTAGATTGGTATTTACTAAAATAGCTACAATTAATTAATCATTATAACAGTGATTAAAATGTCAGAAATTCAGCACATGAACAAATGGGAAACATAGGCTAAGGAGCAATATTGTATTGACATGTGTCACAAAGTGTCACACTGGCTGATATCAAAAAGGCTAAAGTAATTTTTAAATTCAAATAACAACAAAGTGAGATGCTTTTAAAGATTTTTCCTTGAAGCACAAGGAAAGCTATGAAGAATTCCGAAGTTCTGTCTTGCACCAAATCATTTGGTTGGAAATTACATTTTTCATACCAGGTGCAGGATAACTAGCATTGCAAGGAAAAGCATGATGAGCTCTGAATCTGAACACAAGTATCTTCATTCAAACTAGTTAAAATTCACATTTTTTCTGTCTCATTTTCAGCAATATTATCACAGAATCACAGAATCACAAGATTGGAAAAGACCTTTAAGATCATCAAGTCCAACTGTTCCCGTCCTATGCTAAACCATATCTCTAAGACGCTGATTTACCCTTTCTTTAAACACAGCCATGGATGGTGACTCAACCACCTCCCTGGGCAGCCTGTTCCAGGCCCTAGCAACTCTTTCAGTGAAGAACTTTTTTTTCTAACATCTAATCTGAACCTACCCTGGTGCAGCTTTGTGCTTTTTCACCTTGTCCTATCACCTCTCATTTGGCTTGAGAGACCATCACGCACCTCTCTACAACCTCCTTTCAGGGTGATAAGGTCTCTTCTCAGCCTCCTCTTCTCCAGATTCAATGTCCTTCTTATGGTGAGGAGCCCAGAACTGGACACAGTACTCAAGGTGCAGTCTCACCAATGTTGAGTACAGGGGCATCTCACATCGTGTGGTAGAGTATAGTCTTTAAATTGAGATGATTTTACTATGAAAATACCATATAAAGATTTCTGCTGGAGAAGGAACTTAAAATACAATTTTTTGATTTTCTGTATTTTATTAAATGTCAACCATTTCAACTTTTGGAACAAAAGTCTCAACATATAATTTCAAATACTACTTTCAAAGACACTATAAATATTTTAAATGAAATGAAAAATTGTCTTGCTCTCCTACCCCAATAAAAAAAATATTTATTTAAAATTATTTTAGATTTCTTTATAGAACATAAATTACTGTTTCTGCCCGATGCAGCCACATGTCTTATAATTATAACTCTATTTTATTTCTCTATGTCCCCAGGTATGATATTCAATGAAGTATACTGTATTGCCATCTGCTTAGAGGAGTGAACACATATTCTAAATACATATTCTAAATACACAATTTATGAAGAGTTATGTATACATTTACAATGATCTATTGTTTTTGTGTCAGATATGCCGATAGTCTTAGAAGCAAATAAAGCAATTTTCTACTAACCAATATATAACTGTTTGGCGTGTAAAAATATACTATTAAAATAAATCCCTTCTACACAGGATTTTATAAAAGAGCCGAGCTGAGTAAATTTCATATTTGCATTTTCTCCTTCTGTGTTTGTCATTTAGATTTGCCCAAATGCTTGTGTTTTATTCTCATTTTTCAGTTTCTGCCTTTTTTTCAATTGTTGCAAATATCTCCACTCCTTGTCTTCCAAATCTCATTTCCAAAGTATCAAAGACAACAGGACATCAAAACAGCAGTGTTTTCACTGAGCTAAAACACTGATTTACATTCCAAATCTACATTCTGAAATTATACATGAGTTTTAGTCCATCAATGACTTTAACTGGTTTCCTCATAGTTCAAAGATTTTTTTTTTTCTCTAATGTATCAGAATACTTAAATTTGATGATTTAATATTATTTGACTGCTGGATGCAGTGATGCCTGCAGTTAAACAGTTTATGAATTCATCTCATGTAACAGTGATAAAGTGGCATTTAAATCCCTAACTACTATAACAAACAACAGCTGCAACAGTAAGCACAGTCTCTGGAATCTGCTGCCTTTAAGAATTAATTTGGATTTGTCTATACAAGTAGGTGTGGATTTATAGTATTTCAGCTACACTGTCTTGTTCCCTTTCCTTTTCTCTGCCTCCTGTGCTTGCCCTTAATGAACTCTGAGGGTACAAGGACTGATGCAGATGAAGATTTATTCTTTTGTCCATAATCTGATCTGGCTACAAGCGAGCCAATTCCTTTCCAAATGTTAAACGGAGGTGTTAGCGCAGGTTATGGCCAAGCTAAAAAGCTTTCCTAGTAAATGGATATACTTTATCACTAAAACAATTGCATGCCTTCCAGACTATAGCTCACTCCTTAAGGCTTGTTTGGTGTATCTTTTCATTCCCTTTTTCTAAACTAACATAGTATGATGGATTTTTCTGTGAATTACCTTATCATTCTTTGAAAGCAGAGCTACCTCACATGTTGCACACTGCGTGAGAACTCAGACATGGGTGCAGAGACTAGCTCAGTGTAGCTAGTTTCCAGTAAATTATCACCTGGACTTCCTGAGAACTAATTTCCCATGTAGGCAAGTCCTGACAGGCTGACAAGATATCAGTAATTTGTAGAAGCTGTTCTCAGCTACCCTTATTGCAGAAATTAAAAGTAAGAACAACGTGTTAATTCACAGGCTTACTGTGAAGGTTTTAAGGCAGTAATGTTGGTGTCATGTTACTGTTAAATCCACTTGACAGTTGGTCGTACCAATAATCAGATTTGCATGTTCATTGTCTCACATGGAATATAAAACACATAAGAAGGGAAGGAATCCAGAAATACAGCCATTTTTGACAGTGGAGGTTTCTCCCACTACCAGCAGCTTGTTTAACTTTTCTTACTTGCACACTTAAAATTTTAAGACCAAATAAAATTTCTTTGCCCATTTACATGGGTATCTGACATGCCCTAAGAAATGTCCTTGGCATTTGGCAATGGTATGTGTGTGGAAAATCATCATTCTACTTTGCTGCAAAAAACAAAACCTACCTTTTAGGATTTTGTTTTTTGCATCCATTCACTCTTACATCACCTGCACTGGTTCCTATATCATGTACTGAATTGAACTGAAGCTCTTCATTCTCTCTTCCTAAGCCAGCATAACACGTACGGCACACTCTATGCACACTGCTTGTTTCCTGAGTTGTTTTTTCCCTCTTATAATCCGCTTGCTCTATGCTCGGACCTTGCTCAACTGATACTGGAGATGTGGGATAAAAAATCTGGATAGGGACACTTCAACACATGTGGAACATATTCACAAAGCAATATTGCTATCAATTGCATTACACTGGTGCCTAGGAAACCCAGTTGAACTCAATTCACTACTATGCCAGGCACCAGGAAGAACGATGGCCAGTCGCCATATTGACACTGACAAGCTTACAGTAAGAATGGACAAGGGGTTGGAAGGTTTGCAGAAAGACAAAAGGTGGAAAATGACACAGCAGATCAGTGCCTCAGACAGGAGCTGATCTTTCACTTTCTGTGTCCTGAACCTGAGCAATGTTGCCTTTCCGTACTGAGCAACAATACATGGAGACTGGCTGGCTTTTCCAAGTCCTGAAGCCAAGAGCTCCAGAGATTTTAAGACATCCAAGCAGCTGGTGGCAAACATAATATTTTTGTGAATTCTGCACTCTCCAATCTTATCTTTGAAAACCCTTTTGTATATAAAGCATGCTTCAGGATGTTTTTCCATTCCCTGTTCTACTACACAGAAGCTACAGAAAACATCCAAAATGTGTGTATCAGTACCTTTCTAGGCTCAGCTGTAACACAGCTAATCTGAGAATGAGGATTCAAATAATGAGTATGTGGTAGAGAAAGTTCAGGGGAACAAGAATCCAGTTTCCTGTAAAATATATGACTGTATCATTGGTGTAAAAACAAATTCACTTTTTAATGGCTATATTCCAAGCTCCTCTTTATTTAGCTTGTCTTGTTACAAAACTTTTAAAAAAAAACCCAAACAAAAACCCCCACCAAACCACCAAAACTATCTGCATTTATTTAAGGAGACATTGACTACAGAGAGAGAGATCTTCATGTCTGGTGAGCTCATAAACATGACCAATGTGACCAACAGGTGGGTTCATGCTGAAATTATCCTTGAATGATTCCTTCAGGGAGTCATTACTCAGCTGTTTGGAAGGTGAATAAGTCTCTTCCACTTTAGCTAAAGCCAGGACCTCAGTGTTACATCTCATAAGAAAAACCATTAGGATAGCGTGACACATGAGCTGAGAAATAATTTTGAGACCATGGAAAATTTGCTCAGTTTTTCTATGTAGAACCAGTAGACTCATATTTTTTAAACCCCAGAAAGAGAGAAGATAGAGAAGACTACTTTATGCAACATCGCTGTGCTTTGTTTTCTTTTGAAATAAGTTTTATTTCTTTTTCTTGTCCTGTTATGAGTCAGGGCATGGTAGGGATTGAAAGAAGAGGAAAGATAATTTATGACACTGTAAAGCAGACAGTAGCTGCATGAACCATTTCTTAATAGAGATTTAAGGTATAAAATCCAGAGATGATGTTCCTAACCATGGTTAGTACAAGACATTTCTGCATACTAGTATATAAATAAATAGTAAAAGTATCTTGAATAATTTGTGTTGAAAAGCACCTTGAATGTCTTCTGGTCCAAATTAGTGCTCAAAGCAGGATCAGCTTTGACAACAGTCCAGGTTGGTCATGGCTTTATTCATTTAAGTTTTAAGCAGACTTTATTATAGTGTGGTTTGGGGTCAACAAGAGTTTGGGTTATTCATCAGTTTAGGTCACCTGAATATTTATTTTAGCACTGTAAGATACCAGTGGGTCCTCTCTCCCTCCTTCCCATCACAGAATGGTTTGCATTAGAAGAGACTTTAAAGAGCATCCAGTTCCAACCCCTTGCCATTGGCAGGAACACCCTCCACTAGACCAGAGGGCAGCCACAGCTTCTCTAGGCAACTTGTGCCAGTGTCTCATCCCCCCTCACAGTAAAGGATTTCTTCCTTATATCTAATTTCAGCGTACCCTGTTTATATTTAAACCCAGTACCCCTTGTCCTATCACTACATGCCGTTGCAAGCAGCCCCTCTCCAGTTTTCTCATAGTCTCCCTTAAGGAGCTGGAGTATGGTGAAGATGGTGTTGAATGTCTCTGGGTAAAAATCAGAGTAGCATGAAATCAGGGAGATATAGTGATGGGAGTCTGCGACAGACCACCTGACCAGGATGAGGAAGCTGTTGAGTTGTTTTTTAAACAGCTGGGACAAGTCTCGCAATCACTAGCCCTCATGCTTACTGGGGACTTCAACTTACTGGATGTCTCCTGGAAGTGCAGTACAGCAGAGAGGAAGCAGTCTGGCAGATTCCTGGAGTGCTTGGAAGACAAATTCCTGACCCAGCTGGTGAATGAACCAACCAGGGAAGGTGCCCTGCTGGACTTGTTGTTTGTAAACAGAGAAGGCATAGTGGGAGATGTGATTAGCTGGGTTAAAAACTGGCTGGATTCCCAGGCCTCAAGGGTGGTGGTAAATGGAACAAAATCAAGCTGGAGGCTGGTCATGAGTGGCATCCCCCAGTGTTTAGTCCTGGGTCCAGTTTTGTTCAATATTTTTATCAATTACCTCGATGAAGGGATTGAATGCTCCCTCAGTAAGTTTGCAGATGACACGAAACTGGGAGGAAATGTTGATCTGCCTGAGGGTAGGAAGGCTCTTCAAAGGAATCTGAACAGACTGGACCAATTGGCTGAGACCAATGGGATGAAGTTTAACAAGGCCAAGTGTAGAGTGCTGCACATGGGACATAACAACCCCATGTAGTGCTACAGGCTTGGGGGAGACTGGCTGGAGAGCNCTGGAGGGCAAATCATATGAGGAATGGCTGAGGGAGCTGGGGCTGTTTAGCCTGGAGAAGAGGAGGCTGAGAGGAGACCTTATCACCACCTATAACTACCTGAAGGGAGGTTGCAGAGGGGTGGGAGATGGTCTCTTCAACCGAGTAACAGGAGATAAGACAATGGGAAATGACACAAAGCTGGACCAAGGCAGGTTCAGATTAGATTTTAGATTTTTTTTTTTTTTTTTCTGAAAGAGTTGTCAGGGCCTGAACAGGCTGTGCAAGGAGGGGGTTGAGTCACCTTCCCTGGATGTGTTTAAAAAAAGGGTAGATGAGGTACTTAGGGATATGGTTTAGCATAGGACGGGAACGGTTGGACTTGATGGTCTTAAAGGTCTTTTCTAACCTTGTGATTCTGTGATTCTGCAATTCTGCAATTTTTCTATTAGGAGGGCAAATCCTTATCAACAAATGTCATTTACACATAGGATAAACTTACCTCTAAACATATAAAAACATTTAATAACTGGTAACTATGGTAAGAAGGTAATATATAAATTCATGTCTGTGAGCAAAAGTATCCCTAGGAATAAGGTTTTGAGGAAAAAATAATAGATGGTTATTATATTATCCACTTGTAATGGTGGGTAGGGAGTAGCTTTAACAATTTTATTGCTAAAAGCTCAAGCATCTACAAAACATAAATTTAAAGAAAGTTGGGAGTAAAAATCAGAGGTTGGATTTACAGTATAAAATCGATTTTACTTGAGGTGGAGTGACCATTTTCCAATGTTTATTCATCTACAGCTGCCTTCTAAATTGATACAGTGTTAGAGAAAATATAGAGTTCAAAAGGTTGTCTGGATCTCCTTTTATTCTATTTTACGGGATTTATGGAAACTCTCACTAACAATACAAAAAAGCTTTTTCTCTGGGTATGTCTGTAGCCTGTTGTGGCTATTCCTAGATTGTCTGGGGAGCAAAGCAATTCGTCAGTACTTTTTAGCAGAAGAATTATTAAAGAGTAGTCAAAGAAAAAAGAAAGGCTTTGAATAAAGTGAAACGTTCCTTAAAGGTAGAGGATTTGGTTGAGTATGAAAGGAAGCAATCTTAGGCTCAAAAGGTTATTAGAAGATCTAAGAAGCCCTGCTGCCAAAATCTCTGTAGCACTATTAATAAACATACTTCAGTGGCTAAAATATGAAATAAGATTATAAGGATAAATGTAAGAGAGCACAGATCCTTTGCAATACCTAGTTTAATTAAAAGTGGTATTACTCTTGATTCTAATGCACTGAAGTTGAACATGGCGAAGGTTTAACTTAATGTTATGAAAAGTATGTTGATATGAACTAGATTTTGTTGGTGTGGGGAATGTTTTCTTAAAGAGATGTTTCATGTTAGACTTAAAATCTAACTGAAGTGAGGGAAACTCTGCAATTCTTTTGCTGGTTAGTAATTTTGAAGAGCAGTATTATTTGATTTTGAGATCTCTTTCCCTGACTGGTTTAATAGGTTTTACTGAGTGTGTTTAATGACGTGAACAATAAATGCATTTGTTACTATTTTTAAGTTTATTTGAAGCAAGAGGCAAATGTCATCCATTTCAAAGTCATAGGATGTTACACAAGCTATATTAAAGATCTGTAACAGAACAGACACTAGGAATATTTTGGTAGCTTACATGTTTCGTACCAGTAGAAAATTTAATCAAAGTCTATGATATTATAAGATTAATATGGGCTAAATTTTGGTTTAATATGAAGAAAATGAGGGAAGTGGGGAATGAGGAAATCCTGCCTCCCCCCCTCCCCCCTTACGGTGATTGTTTACCATGTTGCCATTTGACTAAGCATTAATTTATGTTCAAATTTGGATATTCCAAGTAAATCCATGTAAAATGAAGTGAGGAATATCTGACAGTGTGGAAAATGTCAAAGTGGGAGAAAACAGTTCTGACTTCTGAAGCTGAGGTTTACATATACTCTGTTCAGTTGCGTTGACAGGAGGCTCAGTGGAATAGAACCTCACAAATAAAAAGGGAAAGTGAGGACTTCCCTTCTGTTGCTAAGACCAGTATATATGTACGCATGTGTGAAAAAAGTAATTCTTTAAACATAATTAAGAAGTATGTATATACATATACACAGTGATGTGTGCCTATGCATGTGTATGTGTTTGGAGCAAACAAGGAACACAGGCCTTTAATCCTCTTCTACAGAAGGAGCAGCATAATTTGTCTGCTATCTGGCCAACCAGGTGCTCAGGAGGAAAGCCTCGCTCTTCTCTTCCTTCAAGCTGACACTAAAAGTGCAATGTGCATAGATGGACACGTGCCATATTCAAGACGAATGTGAAGCTTGATGGAACCATTAGCAGTAATGGAACTGTAGCAACAAGTGGGATTAATTTGATGAACTATGGATATTCTCATCTAAACCAGTTGTCGATGCTCCCTTTATAGTCAATGGAGAGAACTGAACAGCTTTAGAACACGATAGATCTCACCCTAATATAGACGGCTAAAGCAGTACATCACCAGTGCTGTAAGTGTTCCTCCGTGCTGCCTAAAAGGAAGCTTGAGAGGACTGTGTTAAGGATGAATATTTGCATTAAAAAAAGATGCTTAAATTCAGGTAATACTAAGCTTCTGTCTTCCCAAGAGAGAGGTTCAAAGAAATTGTGTTATTAGTAGCAGTTCTGCAAATGCTCAGTGGTACAAACTACCAGACAGGACAAAGTAAGCTATAGCTGTGTAAATTTACACACCCTCTTCTGTCTTTCCACCTTGTTTTTTATTTTTGTGCATGTGATCACTTTTTCTCCCCACTCTTTCAAGTGTGCATCTCTGTACCCATATGTACAAATAACTCCTTTTGAATTGATGTGCTTGGCTTGGTACACCTCTGTGTGTGTCACCAATTGCACTGTCCTTGTCCCTCCATCTCTTTCAGTGGTGTGTCCCTTACTCTGCAAGAAGTCACAGTGAATTAAGGAACCATGTTCCAAGGGTAAAAAAATAGCATATTTAAAATTGGCAGAGTCTAGCCTTTGGAAATCTGTTCTTTCAATCTCACCTACATTGTGTCTCTAATGCATCATATGAAGCTAAAGTGGGGTGACAAATAAGAGAAGAACCATTTCAAATCTTAGATAAACCGAATCATTTCATAATGGGATCACCTGAGGATATTAATTTTAGAATACTTAGAGCACTGGGTGAAGTAATTTCGGAGCCATTAGTAATTTTTTTTTTTCTGAGAAATTGTGGAAGACAGAAGAAATTCCAAAGACTGGAGGGCCAGGAAATTGGAGACCACTTATCCTAACTTCAGTTCCTGGAAGAAGTCAGGAACTTTTCATTACAGAAGAAAAGAAAAGTTACTAAAAGACCACAAGGAGCTGAATAGCATCCAGCGTGGTCTTGTCAAAAGCATATCATGTCAGAACAAGCTGATTTACTTTTTTGACAGGGTAGCAAGTCTTGTGGACAGAAGAGAAATGGCAGATGCCATACGTTACTGTGTCAGGCTCTACACCACTTCAAATGATGCACTCATAGGAACAGACAAAATGTAGTTTAGAAAAGAACCTAACATAAAGTGAATGCACAGGTGTTGGGAGAACAATAGCAAGAGAGCAGTTATCAGTGGTCCACATTTCCAACCAGACAGATGTGTCAAATAGGGACTAAGGTAGGTTTGGTATAATTAATTATTTTCATTAGATGATTGAATAGAGACTACAAATATTACACTACATGAAATATGAGAAGTCAAATTGGGAAGGGCTGACAGGTTAGAATTTCATGTATCCTGAAGTACTGTAGAAGTGGTGCGAAAACAGCACAAAGTTCACATGTATAAATGAAAACTTTGTACTTCTGCAGGAATTAACTGTGTAAGACAAGGAATAGTATAGCGAGCAGCAGTAGATCTGGGAAAGGCAGCTGACAATTATAACTCAGAGGTTGTGATTCAGAGTGTAACAAAAGCAAGTCCTTTTCACCATTCTGTGACATTTCCCAGCTGGTAAAGTGATAATAAATAAAGCTATCTAGAGTCATGGTTTATGCAGTGTATTCATACATGGATGGAAAAAAAACCCACCAAACCAAGAACATTCTAAATATATTATTGCTATAATTATCCGGCTTTGAAATCAACATAACAGTGTTTTGGCTACATATTTAATTTACCTTTGTTTTCTTTGTTATTGAATGTTGTTTGGTTTTGAGTCTTAAAATAGAACACACCAATTATAATCTACTATAAAATTTCTTCTTATGGAACAAATGCAGATTTCTTCCACCTCAGACTGTTAATTCATCCACAGCAACATGTATAGAACATCTGATACTTTTCTACAACTTCAGACTGATGTAAATGATCCTACAAGGTGATGGGTTATGAACATATGAAGACTGTGAGCTTTATTTACTCAGCCAGGTAGGATGCCTAATGTAGCCTCTGAGTTTAAGAATATGCCAAATAACCAGTAATTGCTGAGCTTGCCAAAGACATGTAAGGCAAGTCCTGTCCTCAAACTGTTATAGCAATAATTGCAGGTAGATGAGGAGTATTAATAAATAAGTCCCTAACATTTCTTTTCATAAGAAAAGTGGTTTGTTGTCAGATTAAATAAAACCAAAACCAAAAAAAATATACATTACATATAGGACAAGTAGCTTCTTGTTCACAACCTCTTTGGCCAGGTTTCCAATTGCAAGGCAAGAGGGTTTACTGTGACTTGCACAATAGTTCCTTATCCTTCAGTCCCCACCTTACTTGTGCATAAACTCCCTTCTTATTGCATATTTGCTTCCATTAATTACAATATTTTTAATAAGCAATTGACTGTGCTTAAATATACTTGAAAAGGAAAACTACAGGTAAAATTAGGATGTGTATTATTTGATTTATTTTTTGATAATGTTCTGTGTCTATAAGAACTTGTTCTGACAGTATCACTCATACATTTATGTCACATTATTCACACCCACAGTGAACATTGAACAGGTAACAGTACCTTACAGTAAACTAATAATATGGGAACAGCGAGAGTTCTTGGTGGTGGATTTGGTTTTGTTTTGTTGGGGTTTCTTCCAGGGTGGGGTTTCTTTCAGGGTGGGTTTTTTGTTTGGATGGTGGTGTGGGGTTTTTGTTGGTTTTGATTTTTGATTTTTTGTTGTTGTTGTTTTGTTTGGGTTGGGTTTTTTTCCATTTTAAAGGCTCTGAAATGCTGTGGACAGCCCATCCAAATGGTATTTTTATAGTATTTCACAGGGACAGTCACAAGTCCTTAAAGGTACAAAGGCTGCTGGTGCTAGAGATCTGTGCCAGACAAAAAAAGACAGATCGTCTTTGTCCACACTGCCTACCCTGAATCATGCCTTGCATCTCCTGAGAGGGTGCTTGCTACATGGCAGAGGCCAAAGAAATGCCAGGGAAGATGTTAAGAATTTAACAGTAAGGATTATTACATGTAATGCTAAAAACCACATTTTAGCTACGGTTTTATTTAGCAGTAACCCAGGAAACAGCATAAATCTAACCCTTCATTTGAAATGGAAGGTAGTGCTGCATGTCCACCACGTGGACACACCACAATGCATACCATGGTATGTGAATTTATAATATTCCTGAACTTATGTGATGTTGCATGTTATAGAGCAAAGAGGACATCTCAGTAGAAATAACTAAAATATTTTATTCTGGGTTGTGATTGTTTGTTTTAATAAACCAAAAGTTTTGTCTAGCCGTACTCAAAATGAACTGGGCCATAGTCCAACTAGGTCAAAGACAACTTAAAATTCTGTGCTACAAAGCCACATTCATCCACTTATGACACACATTCAAGAACAAATATGCTGATTTTATACACAAACGCTTTGCTACTGATCAGTATTTAAATTACTAAATTTAATTTGGTAAGGAGTGAAACTGAAAGTGAATGCAGAGCTGCCTCTAAGCGTGTAGCATAAACAAGGGAAAACTAAAAACCTTATCTTACCATAAATCCTACGGTCTTAAATTGTGCCTAGATCTTTAGTACAAAGGCAGAAGAAAGCCTCTTTTTTTAGATTCCATACTGAGATCACTGTCGACTGTCAGACTTCGTGCCTTATGCCAGAGTTTTGTTCAGAATGTTTTCTCTCTGCAACTGTAAAAGAGCGGCACTGTAACTAAACTTTTGCACGATTATTTCAAAGAACGAAGCAGAATTTCAATTACTTCCACACTATATTTTCAGAGGGGCTAACTGTGTATTCAGTTGGAGGCATTAAATAGATACAACCACATCTAAAAAGAATGCTTTTTCCTGTGACCTCAGCCGTCAGAAGAAGAAAAACACAGCTGGGAGCAGTATCACAAAGCAGATGACCTAAAGGAAAAGAAGGCTGCAAGCTGTGCCTCAGTAGGGCATGGACAGCTGCAGAAATGGAGCTGTGAAGCAGCCGGTTGGAGAAAGCCAAGCCAAGCAGTAGCGTCGCTATGATAAAGCTGTGGGAAGCTTCTCTGAGCTCTGACAAGACTCCCCAAGCAGCATGGTCAATTGAAAGAGAAGCACTGCCCAGGGTACAGCGGCCCGTGGAAGCTCTGGGGAGGAGACATAAAGCGTGTGCATGCCAAAAGGCAGGAGGCAGCTGGGCTACAACTGGCACTGAGAGAAATCACTAACTGCCTGGCTGACCCAAACGGCAAAGCAGCCGTTTGAATGAAGCCAGGGCTACACTCAGACTTAGGGTAAGTAAAGGTTAGTAAGCCATTTATGCAACTGGTATGAAAGGCATGTGAATGCTATGGAATAATGAGAAAGTAAGTAAATTAAACTTGATTTTTTTGTTGTTTGGTTTTGTTGGGTCTATTTCGGGAGGAAAGGGGGAGGATGGTGGGGGAGATTGTTAAAGGAGACTGGATAAGGAGACCAAACATGTAAAGACTTAGCAGAACAGTATGTTAAAATGAAACAGCACCTGTCTCAATATCATCAGAAGATGAGAGCTAACCCTGCACTGATAGTCAAACTCCAATCATAATCTGAAACCCTGCCACACTAACTTTCCCCTATGATTTGGTGCAGTGGTCCTTCCTATACCTGTAACAAAAAACAGGAGAAATGCAGAATGCCTTGGTACTGGACACAGGCAGAAAGACACTCCCTCTGACGAGGATGACAAATATATTTGGACAAGACAAGCTTTGTTACATGAAATTACACAGAGTTCCATGGCTGACCTTAGGTGCCAAACACAAGGGCAGATACATAAAAACATAGCCAAACTGACCATCAAAAGGGTCAAATCCAATCCTGGGGAGAAATTCAGAATTAACACAACAATTCAAACAAGAAGTTGTAGCTATTCATTCTCCTGTAGTGCCATCCCTGCTGATTTTTCTGCCTTGTTTACTGTATAAACTGTTCAAAGTATATCACTTCAGGGTTTTTTTGCTGTATAGTACAGTCTTGAGAGGACAGTCTGAAAGCAACAAAAAACAAAAAATAAAAATAATACATAGAGGGAAAATACAAACACCTGAAAACCTTTTTTAGAGCCTTTAAAAGTGTGAGGATTCTTATTATCTTTCTAAGATAAATGAAAAACAAGAGGAATTGAAGTGGTTGGTAATATACCACAGTCATAGGTTTGAATAAAGCTCAGATGTGAAGCGCCTGAAAGTTGCTGCAGCATAAAGAATACTTCAAAAGTCTACACAAATTCACAACAATATTAATTCAGACCAGTTAAACAGACATGCACATTACAAGACCTGTTAAATATTAACACTAATTTGTGTTCCAAATTTCCAAGCAAGAGAGTGGTCAGAAAATTATAGGCTGTCCTCCTGCCCTGGTTGTTATGCCACTTTTAGGCAACATGGAACACTGTATAAAGATAATATTTGAATGACCTCAGTCTACTTAGATAACACTTGGAACTTTTTCAGCTGAAGTTTTGACAGCTCATTCTCTAACACAGGGAAAACTGAAGACTGGGCATGCTGGATAGGCTCTTTCCCTTGGATTTTTTTTTTCTTTCTTTCTTTAGGTTTTGTTAGAAGGCATCTGAATATGAGACATTCCTTTTATTTTTGCTTTTGATTACCAAAGCATTTTATCCATCAAATAATGCATAAAAAGACAAATTTTTTAAATTTCATGTTTGAAGTAATGGGTGAAATGCTGGCAGCAAAGAAATAAAACACCACATTTAGCAAGAAAAAAGATGCCTTTAGATTGTTTCTGGTATTTTCTTATCCTTTTTCAGTAGGAAAAAACCAAAAGAATCTGCTTTTTTTCCCTGATCACTTTATTAGCCTATGCCCTGAACATCATTACAGTTTATAGCATCTGTGAGCAACATTGTCTTCAATGTTAGTCATTACAGATTAGATTAAAAAATAAGAATTTAAAGAATGTAGTTAGACCACCTAAAAATGTCTGACAAATTTAATTTTTTTCCAAGTATGGAAACACAGTTCAAGAGAGCCAAGGAGACTTGACATAAGTTTGCAACAAAAAAAAAGTTACAGAATTTCATCGGTAGACCAACATAGTCACTGCTGAGTCGTGTTTCTTCATTTGCAATGTATATGTCTTGGGGGTCTCACCTATACGAGGTTTAGAATAGTGACCTGAATCTAACATCTCCATCACATGTGTGATTTGAAACTATCCAGAGGACCAAACAGTGGATCAGACTTTGTGAGGATTTGCAATGTGTTTGGCTTGCACTAGAAGCAGTTTCTGATTTTGTTTCCTCTGAAAAGAATTGAGTTACTGTATACCAAACACATGTGCAGTAAGTAGACACTATTTGGGAGATTTGCTTCAAAGTTATGCTGCTAATGGGCTCCAAATATTAACTTATGTGCCATCTCAAATCACCTGGTTTTGTGGTTGTCAGGTGTGATTCCCCAAGAAATGAATAGAGAGAAGTAGTCATAAAGTCTCGAGCTAACCTCTTATAGTGAGCTGTTTGAATACAGTTAAGTTTAGGTTTCTTTAGGTTCAAACTGAGAACTTTTCCATCCCAACTCAAACATTATTTAATCATTATGCTGTCTGCAGTTTAGTTTCTGACATAAAGGCTCTGGGTGGCATTAATGTAGACATCTTCCTTCAGTGTTTCACCCTGGTTAGCTCAGAGTGTGCTTGGCTGTGCAAGCTAACTTCTTTGAATTGTAGTCATACACACACACCTTCCTTTATCAAGAGATTTTTCAGGAAGCCAATATGATTACTTAATGTCTGTGGATTTTTCTGTTACTTATGCACTTGCATCAGTGACTCAGTCACAATGTCTCCTGGAGCATTTAAAAGCAACCAATTATTCTCATCTTCAGACCATATTCTTTAATTTTCCAAGTAGCTATGCATGAAGTCAGATTCTCAGTGGTTACTGCTTCTGCCATTGACTTTTTAAAATTTCCATTTTCTTTCATAAAGATATTATCAGTCAAACTTCAGATATTAAAAAAAAAAAAACCAAACCCACAACACCCCGCCCCCGTACCCATATTTTTATCCATTGGCTAAAGGTGCAGTACCTTTAGCTGCTCTCCATATGCCAAGATGCCAGAAAGTGAGCAAGTTAATTTACCTAATATCCTAGAAAGTTTTAGCAAAGTGAAGCTGAAACATCATTTGGAGTTCTTGGTTGATGACTGGCCTCCCACAAAACTTGAATCATGGGCTTAACTTGGTGATGAAAGCTTAATTCAAATTCTTTTGAGAAGCAGCTGTCACACCTAATGGTGTAGTGAGTCTATCTTTGGAAACTGAAAAGTCCCTTCCATTCCCATGGTAAAAAATAAATGGCAAAACTGATAGGTGTTACTGTTTAAGTCATGTTTAGGGAAAAATTCCTCTCTGGATTGTGTAATCTAGTGTTATGTCTAATGAATAATGACAGGGGAAGCCATGCCAAGACCATGCTATGGGAGCTGAGCAAAACAGCCAATGATTCAGGAGTCAACCTTTATTAGCTTGTATCCTATTGAAAAACATTTATTCTGTAGTAAAATATACATATGTTTATGAAAGTGTTTATTTGTTTTTTGAGACCCCAAATGGCTAAATATAAGCAAAGTTAAACTGATTTTATTGTGGAGACAAAGAAACATCCAGAGTCTACTATTTAAACTTATCATAAATTTTGAAAAAAAAAAAAAAAAAATTCAGTATTTCTTCAGAGGAAACATTTTTACAAGTGATATATTCTGGGTCCAGCAACTATATCTAACTTCTGTAAAAAGGTCATTATACTCTTAAAAGTTTTGAAAATAATTAGAATTATTAAAGATTAGATTTCCAGAAAAATTCTAATCTTCTAATCTAACTACTGAAAGAGTTGTTGGGGCCTGGAACAGGCTGCCCAGGGAGGGGGCTGAGTCACCTTTCCTGGATGTGTTTAAAACAAGGGTAAATGAGGTACTTAGGGATATGGTTTGGCTCCATTAGAAGAGGGGTGGCCAGCAGGGACAGGGAGGTGATTGTCCCTCTCTACTCTGCCCTCATGAGGCCCCATCTGGAGTACTGT
>VZTU01029977.1:43354-90969 GCA_013400835.1 Zapornia atra | reverse complement strand
GGCGGGAAAGGGGCCCGGCGGCCGGGCTGAGCGGGCGGGCCGGGGCTGGGCCTGGAACCGCGGCTGCCTCTGCCCGGGCACTGCGGAGTCCTGAGGCGGGGAGAGCCGGGCGCTTCCCGTGCCGGGGCGGGGCGGCTATTTCTGAGGGAAACGCCGAGCCCAGGGCCTCGCTGGTGCCCCGCGGGAGCCACTGGGCGCGGCGGGAAGGGCCCATTCAGTAAAGCGCCGCGGGCACCGGTTGGCGTTGCGGCCCCGGTACGGGGGCGGGCAGGACAAGGGCTGGGAGGCCGCGGGCTTTTAGCCGCTCCTTGGTCATGGCGGTGCAACCGGTTGCTGGAGCTGGGCCACGGGGCCGGGCGGGCTCCGGCACTGGCCGCAGGCGCTGCCCGGCGGCGGCGGGAGGGGTGGGGTACCGTGCCGCCTCTTTGGCCGCCTGACAGCGGGGCTGTTCAATGCGCCTCGCCCCGTGCACGTATCATGCCGTATGTGACGGCAATGCCGGGTTCTGGGCAGCAAATCCTTGGGCCTCTTATTTGAGTCTTAAACTGGACCTGGGCCTGTCACGGGGCCTCACCTAAAGGGGGTGGGAGAGAATGAGGCCTAGGGTGGAGAGGAGGAGAAAGGTGCAGCCTCCTTCAAGGCATGGGGCTGTGTGTGCCCCCGTTCCCTCACGTGTCCCGTTCCCTCACGTGCCCTGCATGTGACAGCCGGATCCCGCACGGCAGCCATGGCTGCAGCTGCAGCTGCGAGAGAGGAAGCAGAGTGCAGCGCTTTTGCTCTCAGACCCGTGGAGAACCACTAAGAGGAGGTCGACTGCTGGCTGGGATGGATATCAAAGTGGGCACGGAGGTGGCCTTCAGCAATGGGTTTGAGGTGACTGGGGGAGGAAGGCTGCTCATTTAACAAGCCGTTACAGCAGTGAAGACTTAGAGAAGTTCCCCAAGCAGTAGTGTGTCTGTCCTGAGCTAGCTGATCATGGTGCACCAGACAAAACAAAGTATAGCTCTTGACCTTTTCGATTCTCTCAATGCTACAGAGGTCATGATGGTCTTGGTGGTATCATCAGTCTCGGTGTGAGGGGAGACTTGGGCTGGACTTATTGATGTTTATAAATTATAATGGACCTTATTAATGTTTGTAAATCTGTAAAGAGTGAGAGTCAGGAGGACAGAGCCAGGCTCTTCTCAGTGATGTTTGTAAATCTGTAAAGAGTGAGAGTCAGGAGGACAGAGCCAGGCTCTTCTCAGTGATGGACAGTGATAGGACAAGGGGCAGCGGGTGCAAGCTGGAGCAGAGGAAGTTCCATGGAAATGTAAGGAGGAATTTTTTCCCTGTGAGGATGCTGGAGCACTGGGAAAGGCCGCCCAGAGAGGCTGTGGAGGCTCCTTCTCTGGAGACACTCAAACCCGCCTGGATGCGTTCCTGTGGGATTCAGTCTGGGTGATCCTGCTCTGGCAGGGGGGTTGGACTAAATGATCTTTTGAGGTCCCTTCTAACTCCTAACATTCTATGGTTCTGTGACTTTCTCAGTGAGTCTCGGTGCTGGAGCTTATTCCCATGGGAATTTCCCACCTTGAAAGTCTACTGCTGAGTAACCGCTGCTTTTCCCTTTGTGATGTGCTTGATATTAAGACTATGGCAAAGTGCAGGGACTCGATGGGTGTGTACAGAAAAACAGACGTTTGTGCAAGTTAAATGAAAGTGGGAGGAGGTGCAGATGACAGCAGAGTCAGAAAAATAATACAGCCACCGAAGACTGGGGTTCCTTTGGGTCTGAGCACTGCTTGTCAGTCGGGCAGGGAAGAAGAGGCCACTTGGCTCTTGTAATTCTTCATGGTGTGTAAGTACAGGTCTGGGGCATGGACATGTTCTTGTATGTAGATTTACTTCTTAATTAATAGTGCATCTGGAAGAAAAACAGGAAAAGGAAACTGTGGAGTGGGTGCAGCTTACAAATAAGCGATGGAAAAGTCGTGAAACTGGAATTGCAGGGGGAAAAAAAAGAGTCTGCATGAACGGCAGCTACCAGGAGTTCACAGAGACAAGTGACCTGTCTTCCCTGGGTAAATTCTGCTGAGACCTTGTACAAGGAATTTCCAGCTCAGAATTTGTATGAAAACAGTATTTTAAAGTTTTTAAATGTTTGACTAGGCTTTTTCCTTTTAGATCTAGGTACATCATTTTTCTTACCTTATGATTGTCTGTACAGGGTGCATCGCTTGCATGTTGTCATGACATTGATCTAAACCAAGCGGTGTTCTTCAAGTTGGACTTTGTTCAATGACAGATCCTGCTTATGGGTCACTATTGAGCACAAAGGGGGGGGGCAGGGGGGGAAATCTCAGGCAGCAGCACCATCAGGAAGTAAAACATGTCCCCTTCCACTAAGATCCCCAAGCAGTTTTCTACAGCGTGACTCCAGGGCTCTCAGCGCCTGCTGGTCCCCAGGCACAGAGGCTATTATTTCTCTAAAACAGTTTAGAGGGTTACCTGATGTGAGACTCTGAGCTTTTGTCTTTTGCTCCTGTTGGAAAGGGGATGGGGAAAATTCTGCAAAAGCCTGCTAGAGCTCTCTGGGAGCTACAGTCTAGTTCGCAGGAAGGACCTGAAACCTAAAAGGTCTTCTGCTCTGTATCCTCCTTCCATTAACATTTCTGCCATGGAGCACTAACCTAGAGCTGAGGACTGGAGCTGCCTGCCTGGCTGTGGAAAGCATGTGGAGGTATCTGAGGAGTTTGGTCTGCCTTGTCAAGGGGTAAGGAAGGTTTTGGCAAGAGCATTATCCTCTGGGCTCTTTTTCCAGTATGGAACTGTAAAGATCCTACTAACAACTTCATTCTTCCACAAGATGCCACACTGGGATTAATTTTATGCCTAAGGGGAATCCCCCAGTGCTGTCTAGTAATCAGCACTTCTGCCTCTGATCAAGTGCCACAAGTTGACTGTGAAGCTACGTTGTGATGCACATAGGGAGAAGTAAGGACACTTGGTGTCTTGCTGGCCCTCTGGCAGTACAGTCACTGCTCTGTGGGAACATTTGGATTTGGTCCCTCAGTGCTTCAGGGCCTCACTTTCGGGACACTGTTCCTACTGGGCATCCCTAAGAATCTCAAATGAAAGGCATCTTGGTGGATGGCAGCAGTTGAACATAGGTCCTCTGTCCCCACCAGGGCTGGGAAGTCCCTGGGAGCTGGGGATGCTGAGGGGCTGCTCTTGGGGGGGTGTGGATCCTTCTTCAGCATGGGGTACTGGGTTGTGGGGCTGCTGAGCTGGAGTGGGGAATGCTTGGAAGTCATAGGAGTTGTGCCTGGTGTTACCATAGAAATTGGATCAGCTGTGAGGGGTGGGGAGTCCTTGTCCCTTGGCTCCTCTGCTGCGTGGTTCCAGCCTGAGCTCATGGTGCAGGGGAACCTGATTTCTTCCTCATCCCTCTGAGATGAGAGGAGGTTAGACAGCTCTCGGGGCCCTCATTGAAGGGTGAGGAACAATTTTGCTTGGGTCTCTCCAGGCCGCTGTGTTCAGACCCTGTGTGTGTCCTATGCTGTCTTGGTGATCCGCTGCCCTTACATGTCTTGCTCTTTCCTATTTCAATCATCTAATCTCATTTGTTTAGCAACAGCTCCCAGCTCTTTAGGAACCCCAAAGAGGTGAAAAACTGGTTGTAAACTGGTAACAGATAAGGGTGGAGGGGAGGTGAGGGAAGTAGTAAGCACAGAGTGATCCAGAGGGAGGGGACAAACACTCAATATCCCATTTCCTGTGCCTTTAAAATGCATCCCTATGCTTGGTCACGAGTGTTGCCCTGAGCACGGACTTAATGCCTTCCCCTGCTCGGCTTTTCACGGTTTTTGTCCTCTGTCTTTAGTAACTGTTTCATCATCTTCTCTGGATAAGTACAGTCTTTCCACACAAAGGCATTTTGCCTCCTCAGATCATCCTCGAACCCTTTGCTCTCCTCATAAAATAAAACAAGCCCAAGTCTGCCCAGAAACTGCATTACAGAGTGTTGCTGATGAAAGGTGTAGTTTTGTTTTGGTACAGCTCCTCTTGGCTTGCTGCCCGTTGGTCACTGAATTACCCATGGTGTGAGCAATCCGGATCTCCCTACTTGTCCTTTCCAGTGTTTCCTTGTTTATTTCCAGGACACTGCCTTTAGAGGAGAACAGCTGTTTCCACGGGGTTTTCCCTTAAATCGGTGCCCTTAGGAGGTGCTGTGTGCTGTGCTAGCTCAGTCCTGGGTTTGACTTAGCTTCTGCTCCAGGTGAGGGAGGAGAAAATATTTATAGGCAACAACAAGCACACTGAGCTGCATTTCTTGGACCCTCTTAATTCCTCAGACTCCTCAGTGTTACAGCTTGGTGAGAAGTTCTCCTTCTAGCAATAGGGTTTTAAATTAAAGCGATGATTCCTTGCTCCTTGCTGTCATGTAGGAGAAAAGATCTGCTGGGTGATGCTGAAGAGAGATGAAGGTTGTATGTGAATTGTTCTGCTTGACTTACTAGCTCAGCCTACAGAATCCTGTTTTAAGAAGCTGTTCGCTTCTGTGTTCAGATCCCAGCACACTGAAGCACCCACTTCAGTGTTGTTGAGAGCTCTGGCCCTCCCTTATGGGGAGAAGGGGGAAGGGGAGGGGGGATTTCTGGGAAAGCTTCCAGCACTGGGCCAACTGTGGAAACAGCTGGGCTTTGTGCCAGCCCTTTGGAGGGAGGGGGAACTCAGAGCTTCAGAGCTGGTACAGCGAGTGTATCAGCCAGGGGCTGGTGTAGCCTGTCGCCTTCCTCAACATCTTGCTGCTGCTCCTGTTTCAGGAGACAGAAGTTCTCTGTACAGAGCTGTGGTCAAGCAGAAACTGGCTGAGAGGGTTGGTACAGGCTCCTGATGGCCTTTGGATAGCAATTGGCACGAAAGAAAAGATGTGACATGCTGATATGTCCATGCTCCTGGCTTGGAGGAGGAGGAGTTCCTGCTTGTGTTAAGGGGGAGGGGAAGTATGATCTCTGGATAAGGAAAGATAAGTGAGGATTTGGGGAAAATCTGTGAGAAGAGGAAGAGCCTTTCTGGGGAGGCACACTTGTGATCTCTGTGTCTCACCTAGCAATCTGCAGTTCTTGTTCTAGACCCTGCAAAATAAACTGCGGTATTTGGGACCATGGCTACAGACCCACTCTCGGAGCTTCAGGATGACCTGAACTTGGATGATACCAACCAGTCCCTCAGCCAGCTCAAACTGGCCTCCATAGATGATAAAAGCTGGCCTGCAGATGAAACCCCTGATTTTCCCAAATCAGGTAAGTATCCTGCATGTTTGGGGTCTGGGTTTTGGCCAAAAATTGTCTGTCTTGCAGCATTGTGGCCGTATCTACAGAGAGCCCCAGCTCTGTTTGAAAGCTTTATAGACACATTAATCTTGCACCACACCCAAACGAATTAGCCTTGTGATTGAACAGCACTAAAAAGCTCAGAGCCAGCTGACGATGACTCTTCTCAGTCCTGTGGCTGACTGCACTTCGGTGCTGCAAGTCCTTGAGTGTCCTCTGCTATGATCCCTTGCAGGATAGTTTGTCCTTCCCGAGTGGAATGGTCTTGAACTTCCATGTGGGAGGTGGGGCTGGAGATTTGAGTTGTTGCTCTGAAATCCCATGCTATGGATTGCTGCCGAGAGAGGTCAGGGAAATTCTTGAGGGCACATAGGATGGCCATCCACCAAGGGATGATGTTAAGATCCTTCTGCCCTGAAGAGCCGTGAAGGTGGTCCTGCACACATGTTTTGGGCTTTGTGAATGTTTGTGACATATCTGGACAGTTGTTTTGGAGAGAGGGGGTGTATAGTCTGAGACACGTGTGGACCCTCATATCCTTGACAGGTCTCTTCTGAAGTCATTGCTGCTCTTGCACACTCAGAATTTCAGAGGTGTGCTTCCAAGGTGGACAGATGCATACATTAGGCCCTCCCATACTGAAGAAACATATTTTCTCATCCATCTCTATTGTACCCCTCACCAAGGTGCTCCAGATCCTTTCTTCTAATTGCTTGTTTCATGTGTTTTGTGCAGAGGACTCCAAAGGCTCCCCTGAGCCTGTCACTCACCTGCAGTGGAATGATCCCTACTACGATATCGCCAGGCACCACATCGTGGAAGTAGCAGGTAGTGGTCTTTCTCTTTTCTCCTGTGATGCCTTTGGATCTGGGCTGAGGAAGGGCACCAAGCCCCTTGGATGTTTGTGATATGTGTGATTTTCCACTGACTGCTGTTAAACTTGTACTCTTTCTTGGCTCCTGCCGTCTCCATTATGCTGTTAGAGGGACTTGGTTGCTTTTGCTGTATCCTGAGCACAGGATGTTGTTTTTGCATGATAATACAGCAGAAATGACTTAATTTTGCAGGATTACTCAATTGACTGAGTAATCCAGATAGGTCTGGCAGCTCTCTCCTATCTGAATGGCCAGAGCTTTATCCTGTTCAGAAAGAGCACTTACAGAAGTCTGAAATAAAGGGAATAGGTCCCTGGCCCATGGCAAGGAAAGACCTGACCTTTCAGGGGCACAACCATTCAGACTGGCTCTGCGTGGTTGTCATATCCATAGTATTTTAATGACACTAACACTCAGTGATTATTTGCTGGGACCTCCATAAGGAAGAGTTTTTGGGGTAGTTTTTAGTTTGCTGTGGTAAGTCTGAGGGAAGAGTGATCCCAGTCTATCTTGAGTTTCTTGCTTAAAAAAAAAAAAGTACCTCTTGAACCTGTTGAGAGTGACTCAAGCTTCATTACCTGTAGTCACCTCCTACCCCTCCTATTGCTGTTTCTCTGTACCTTAGTCCCTGTCCCACGTGTAATTTGCAGCAAAGCAGAGGCACAACCTGGAGTCCCCCTAATTCAGGGTGGTTCTGCAGCAGGGTTGGACCACAGAAGGAAGATTCTCAGGCACTTACCTTGCTTAAGAGCTTTCCTGACGTCATTCTTATCTGGGCTGTCTTCTGGAACAAGCTTTCCTTCTCCTTACCTTTCATGGTACATCTTTTAGGGAACAAAACCCTAATGGCAAAGTCAAAACCTTGTTGTCCTTTGTCTCCTATGTGCCTCTGGCTGCTCAGCTTGAGAGGCCAAGTGTTTGGCATTTGGGCCATTACATCTGGTAGATTTGCCCCAGGTGCTTTCAATTGCAAATGAATTTCTAACCTTTTCCATGGGGCTGGAGTTTCAGGACTAGGGTTTTTAGAGGTCTGTACCTTGGTGTCCCTGCTGCTGAACCTGGGAAGGCTCTGATGTGTGGACTCCACCATGTCAGTGATAATAGCTAGGGCATTTGGAATGTGAGTGGCAGAGGTAATGTGTTTCTAGACTCTGGGAGCTGGTGGGTTAAATGATACAGTGGCTCACTTCAGACAGAAGTGCTTAGCAGTGAGCTTTGATCTGAGTCGCTGATAAGACTGGAATGTCAGCCCAAACCAGGGATATACTTCCTGACATAAGCACCAGTCTTTCTGCAGGGTTCCTGTTCTGAGGTAATAGGATTTTTATTTTTTTCCCCACAAGCTCTCTGAATTCCTGTGGAGGTGTGTCTGGGTGGCTCTTGGGATGCTGCCATTTGACACAATGTCTACGATAGCAGATGAAGAATTACCTAACTTCCTGAAAGGATTTTGGGGTGGTATGTTGGCTGACTGGGAGGCACGCCTGTGTTCTGAAAGAGACCTCTTCCCCTGTGGTTTAAATTTGTGTTTCTAGTGAGCTCTTTGTCCCTGTCATGCCTCTGCATAGCGGGGAAGCAGCTTAGAGAAGCTTCTGTTGCTGGCTGCTCCCAGCCAGTTTTTACCAGTAGCTGGTTTATCTGAAAGCACGTGATGGGCCCCCCGCGGAGATGCGTTTCTTGGCTAAGGAAGAGCTAGTAGCACAGCTCCGGAGAGTGGGTGTGCTGCCACATAGTTCTGAGACTTGCTTGTGTCTCATCTCCTAGAAGCAGGATTTATCAAGTTGCTTAAAGGGGGGCTAAGTTTTAATCTGGGCTCTGGGATGAAGCTGTTTTGTGAGTTTTCTTGTTCAATAATTAATAATGTTCACTGTTGATAGAATCAGCCAGGGTTATGTTCACTGCACTGGCGTTGGAGGCAAATGGCCTGGGAAAATCTGGAAAAATCCTATCCAGAAGGAGCCTGGAGAATCGAGATCTCACTGGAGGATTAAAATGGAGCTGTTTGAATGTGGCTCTACCGACAAGTTGTGCTTGTCAGCACCTTCATGTGCAATGAACAGTCGCCACACTGAGCCTGAAACAAAACAGCTCCGCCCCAGTTCTGTAAATATTGGCAAATCGCAGCAGATCAAGGGGAGTTTTATCCCTTCTGCTGATTTGTGAGCTTTCTCTTCTGTGCCATTCCCTGGTCTTCAGGGAAGAAAGCGTATGGCTAACCCTGTGCCTCCCTTCCCTGAAATATATTCTGGGAAGATGATGATACTATTTTGAGACAAAACCAGAAGGCTAGTTCCCATCCTTGTGCTGAACTCTGTGATCCCAAGGTTATCCTGGCTGGTCAGAGAAGTACTTGCTTCTTGCAGGATGGGTGCACAGTGTCAGTAACTTCTTAAATGCCCAATTTGGATGATGAAAAATTAGCATGCTCATTTTCTAGCTGACTTTAATTTCTAATTCAGTTTGAGGCACGCTGGATTTGAACATCCTAGCTGTCTGGCCTAAAGAGGGGGGGAAATACTGAGAAACATTTGGCAGAATTTGTTAGGAAAATAATTGGTTTGGTTTTGGTTCCCACTTAAAAATGTTTCATGGAGGCTGTCCTTTGAGCCCGATGCTCCTGTCTCTCCTGGAGGCTGGGATCTTCTGGGAAGAGGCTGTCTGTGGGGCACTGCTTTTTGTCACTGAAAGGAGCTGGTGTCTCATTGCTGTCCCAACCAGTGGTATGTCCCAGGAAGATGGGGGCAAAAGGCATCCAGGACGCAGCTCTGAGGGATTACCACATCACTGTTACAAATCAGCGTGTTTTTGTTTTGGGGATCCTTCTCTTGGCTCTGGGATTCAGTGCTTTTCGGAAGGGAGGCGATGATGCCCTGCCTGTCTTTTCAGACCTGCCTTAAGGTGTGTGGATCCTGCATGAAACACATCAATTCTTACTGGGTCATGGGGAAACACAGAAAGGAGTATGTGTGAGGAAAAGAGTAATGAATCCTGACCTGTACACAGGGTGAGTTTAAGTTCTTGTGATGCGATTTTATTGTTTTAGATAGCCAGCTATGCATCCCATTATGCATCCTGTGTTTCACGCAGGCTCTGGAGAGGTCTAGACGTGTGTGGCTGTGCTTTTCTTGACTTGGGTTTCCTCTTTTATGAGAGCACTGCAGCAGAGAAATTCATCTTTGCACGTGGCTGGAAGTTGGAGCAGAGGCAGCTTGATTTCACTTCACAAACCACTTCTGCAAAGCAGGAGGGATTTCCCTTGCTTGCATCACATAGCATTTGGAGGAAGCACAGGCTTCTCTTTGAAGGCTGTTGAGGAAATATCCTGAATTTCTGTGAAGTTTGAGAGTTTCTGTATCCTTCTGCTAATTCTTACGTGCCAAAGGTGCTGCTTCCATTTTCCTGGGGGCTGAGGCAGGCTAGTGTGACATAACCTTGGCCTGGAATTTCCACAGATGCTGGACTGCGGGAATAAGGTGGGTAGTTAGTAGTGGCCTGAAGGTGGTCTCCAGAGACAGCTGTGCCTGCTGGAAACCTGGGGCTGTGGGGGACTAGCGGGGCTCTTGAAGTCTTGCTGGCAACATGTTCCTTGTTCTTCTGTCCAGTCCAAAACACTGGTCTTGCCTTTGTGATGAATATGCAAACTTGTAGCTGTGAGGTGCGTCAGCATTCCCATCTTATACAATAACTAGCTTTCTTCCTTTTGGGATAAGAGAACTGGGGTTTACCATATGGTTGATGTATGAGTTTGCTGCTGCTGTGGAGGCTAGATGTTGGTGTAGTGGTTGTCAGGAGAGGGGTCGTCATGGTTTCAGTTAGCTAGTCCCCGCCCAGTGACTTCAAAGCCTTGCTGAAGTTCAGAGTGTGTTTCTGCTAGTTTTTCTGAGAAACCTGCTGCCTCACACCATTATTCAGCAGTCTGCAGGGCTGCCTTCTCAGAGAAGGCTGATTACTGGCGTGGAAAGACCTGTGGTTAATGGGGGAAAGCAAGATGGAGAGCTGGGGGTGTACCTTCTTGTGTCTTAGTAGATTGAAACTGCAACTTCAGCAGTGAATCTTTTTTTCAATGGTGGATCTGGTACCAAACCTACCTGAAAAGCATTGTGGCTGGCTCTTGGCTGCAGGTGCCAAAGCTGTCACTAGTGCCGGTGATTTGCTGTGGATGTTGGTGATTGATATGGGGAGGTAAAATCAATCTTGGAGCACCAGTAGCTGTCATTTCACTAAGCAGGCTAAGGTAGAAGCTGCAGACAAAACTGGGGAAGTGTGTTGCAGTCTGTCTTTGGTGGCTAATGGGCTCTGGTAAAATGGGTCCTTCTCCCTTCTGGTCTGGTGCGTTGTTATTGCTCTGTCGACATGGGGTACCTGCACTTCTGCTGCTTTTGCACGTAGTCTCTGGCTCTGGCTTGTTGGGGATTTGTGTTTTGCTTTGCTTTTTGAAGAGTATTTGGATGATACAGAGCGATGAGTGGCTTCTGTAGAGTTGGGCCTATCCAGAGCAAGTCCAGGCTGTGCACCGTGATTTGACAAGTGGGATCTCAGGAATGGAGAGTTTCTTTCTCCAGCTTGTTCTAACCAGGCTCCTGTCTCGTTAGGTCCAGGTTGGTCTGTTGAGTAAATAGGAGTAACTGTGATGGAAAGGGGCTGGCAAAATGCTTTCTTAGATCACTCCTTGCCCAGAGAAACCTTTTTTTTTTTTTCTTTCTTTGACAGTTGGGTTTTTTTTTAATTATTATTATTTAAAATGTACTAAACTTTTTTTAAAAATAAGCTACACATGTGTTGAAGATCTAAATTGTCCTCACTTTCAGGTTATTTGTAAAATTTAGCTTCTTGTAAACCAGTCTCCTGGATGTGTTATTCATATGGTATGCTGTTCTCTGTACGCTTCTGAAGCTGTTCAGAAGACCTTGACATTCAGAATTAATTGCATTTAGCCCTTTAAAGAGTGGCAGTGTGCTAGTTGCCATGTTGGTGGTGTAGGGGAAGTAAGGGTCAGAAATTTAACTGTGATTATCCAGAATTACTTGCAAATTCAAGGAGGAGCAGGGGATCGTGGGCTGCTGTTAGGTAAGGCTGCTTTGGAGAGGAGCATGGGGGAAAGATGAAAAAGGAGTTTGACTGCTGCAAGAAGGCAACTAAATGCATCATTCCAACAGCGATTCAGCTAGACTCTGTGAAGGTATACTCAATATTACTCTCTGGGAAAGCATGCAAAGCTTTGCTTGCTATAACTTTGTTTCTGTTCCTCCAGACCAGGGTGCACTTGATGGGGCCCAACCAGGTAGGTAGATTTTTTTGTGGCACTAACATTTGGTACTGTAGATCATGGTATTCCTTTAGCATGACTGTGGCCTGTAGCTGGACTGTCTCAGGGGAGCCCAAACTTTGCTCAGCCTTAGGCTGCACTGACAACTTTTCAGGAATCCAAAGGCTGCACAAAACTGCCATGCAAGGGCTGCACCTCTGCCTTAGGCACAGCAGAATCATCTCAGCCAAATTTGGCACGTGGACTTTACTTTGGGCACTTTGGGGGTTCTTGGGTCTGAGTGTAAATCTTGTTCCTCTTCTGCCATGGTGGTGGCCTGCTTGGACAGTTCAATTTGAACTCAGATTTACCTCACTGTCATGTGTGCTTTGGAAGTTCATCCTTGGATTGCTTCCTGCCCCTCCCTTTGTGTGATCGCTGCTGCGCTCGCAGGCCGAGCAGCAGGTGCTTGAACTAAAGGAATTCTCCAGCGCAAGGCGAGCGTCATCTGTTTCTTCTCCCTTTGGCTGCAGAGACAATGTGTTTTGGTCACTTGTTCCTCATCGTAGGCTGAAGCTGTGACAGACTGCTCAGTGCTTGCTGAGGCTTTGTTAATACTTCCTGGACTTGAGTCCCAAGCCTTGGGAGTTTGGCTGCCGGTCCTTTCACATTTCTCAATGTAGATGAAAGCTTCTTTGGGTTTGAAATCCTTTCTGCTGTTTCCCAACAGCAGCGGGCTGAGACCTTTGCGCAGTCCATGGAGATGCTGGCCCTCACTGCCTTCTTAGGAGCCCTTCTCCCCCATTTGCCATGGTCTCAGGCATCCTCCCATTTTGCATTCTTTAATCTAACCCTCGAGTATATTTTGTGTCAGTCAGAGCTGCAGTCGCTTGGTCAGGCTTTTCTGGTAGTGTCTGGGTGGTGAGAATGTCTAGGGGGAAGATGTCATTTACTACAATACTTCTGCTTTTAGCTCCTTACCTTCTTTTCCTGAGGGGCTAAATCCACTTTGGAATTCAACAAACAACTAAAATCTACTGTACTGAAGCACTGCCCAGCTGTGCCATAAGCTTGGTAGAAATTACATTAGTGAGATTTTTTTTTTTTTTTACTGCCAGTGGCTCTGAGAAACATCCTAAGCTTTGTGAAACCAGCAGAGTAGCAATGTCCCAGAATTACATAGCGGTGTCCTCTCCTTGGCCCTGACATCTGTGACCTTTGCTGCTTTACCAGTAGCACCAGCGTTTGGTGGCAGGTGTTACAGGTCTGCATCCTCTTGATATCAGTGTACCAGGGTATCCCCGTTTGAATAGTTCATCAAGATGGGCCACGCTGCCAGTGAGTAGTATGACAGCTCCACTCATGGCATAAAGGCTAAAGGATCTATCACAGGAGAAATACCTAGCAGGATTTGCAAGTCAAGCGTGTTTTCCATGTTGGCTGTGCAGATTCTTTCAAGAGTCCTGCCCCAGGACAGTACTGCTGCCTTGATAGGAATTTCTGCTCTGGTATGTTTGCATTGCTGCAGGTTGCCGCCTGAAACATTTACCTCAGTATTTAAACTTCAGCCCTTTCAGAAGTATGGGGCTGCACTGATGGCTTGGAACTGCAGCAGTGATGTTTCTTGCCCCTCATCTCAGAAGAGCACTGGAAATGTTCCTCTTCAGATATGAGGAAAAACCCAGTTTGGGCTGTAAAAAGCACCATCACAGTACTCAGGAGAAATTAGCAGGTCCATCAGTGCAACAGGTTAATACCTCCATAGGTGAGCAGCTGTCTTGACTGGAGAGGCTTTGCATATCGGCTACTTCTTTGCTCTCTGTTGTTAAAAATAAATAAATAGGTGAATTACATTCTGTAGGGAGGTAGACCAATTCCAGTGTAGATTGTAAGTTCATACATACAAATATTTTCAAAGGTATGCACGTTGTTGGGGTGCTCTGTGAGTACTGGTGGTGAGTAATTGCTTCTTTGTTGGTTAACGGCTGAGCATTCCTCATCTGGGAGAGGTAGAAGACAGCCTGGGAAGCTAAGCAATTACTTCCTGGCTTAGAGTTGTATTCAGTGAAGACTTGAGCTGTTTGCAGTTGCAAACAAGGGGCGAAAACCTAGAAACATAAGATTAATATTGGGAACAGGAAAGCAAACAGTATGAGAGATGGAGCGTCTGGAAGAGATCAAGCACGGGAAGAATCTCTGTGGTAGGAGGCAGAGAGGCCACCTGCAGGCAGCCTCATCCCACAGCTAGAAATGCACGGGTTGGGCTTTAGGTTCTTGTTTATAAAGTGGAACAACTGATTGTTCAGCTTTGCTGAATTTTGAATTCTGTCATGTCTGGAGGAACCAGACTGATCTCTGTCAGGTAGAAACAAAAATTGGCAGTTGGATGTTTTGAAAGAGTCTGTGTTGACAGGCTGAGCTCAGTGTGATGAAACTGGAGTGAAATCCAGAACTCAGTTAATGGACATGCTGGTTCCCATGTAGGTCTTGGGCATATATCCATTCTGATTTGGAAGGTAAAATGGGCCACTCCTTTTTCAGTCATCCAGAGGACTATACATTATCTTCTGGTGTACTTGGCCTTGGAAGTTAGCAAGGGGAAACATACCATGGCTGAATCATGGATTATCTGTTTTGTCTTTACCAATGATCCCAGACCTTTTCACTAACATTATGCAAGGAGCGAGATTCTAGACTTTGCATAGGCCCTGCCATAGACATGGATGTCGTTCCAGAGGAAAGTGTTTAAGCTGTGTAGCTCCTGCCTTGTCACTCATCAGCTCTGGACATCAGTACCCAGGAGTCTGAGCTGGTGGGTGGCCATCCCCATCATCACATTAACACGGTGCCATACCGCAGTTCTTCACAACCAAGGCCTGCCTTGTTCAAGGTTGCAATCTGCTTCTGGCCCTCAGACCATCAACTCTGGTGTGAATTGCAGCCTCTCAGTTAACTGAAGATCGCACTTGTTCTGGCTTTAGCACAGAGCTGTGATCTGCAAAGGTCTGTAGTACTTCTGACCATTCTCTTTCATCGCTACAAAATTCAACACCTAGCAGATACTGCCATCTTCTTGCTGCTCAGTGAGGGCAGGACCCTTTGTCTTCCAGATGGAGATACATGAGTTGCTCAGGACTTTGTAGCCTGCACTTTTCTTTTACAGACAGCTTGTGCGCACTTGACCCAGCCTCAAAGCTCATAGGAAGCTACCAAGAAACTCTGGGCTAGGCAGAGAGTGGGCTACCGTGGGCTTTGCAATGTGATGTTGGTCTCTCGTGGCTGGCTGTGACTGTATCTGGTTGTTCCAGATGAGCCTTGCATCACGCTCTCCTAGTCCTGCATTCTGGGTCATGCGTCTTCCCTACTTGCCCCTTACCTCCGCATGTGTCTGTCAGTGTGATGGCCTCTGCTGCCCCTTTCCTGGTCTGTACCTAGTGCTGCCTGGGTGTCCCCAGCTTCCGTAGAGGTTCTGGCTTGTGCGCATCAGTAAATTCTGTCTGTCGTGTTGTCTGGTGAGTGACTTGGAAATGGGACTTCTGGGGGAAAAAACATAAGTAAACAAGTAGCAAGAGAATCTCTTCTTGGCAGGATGGGGGTGAAAGAGGGTTAGTGGCATCTTAATGTCCTGGCTGGTGTGTGAGTTCTCTGGCTGCCGTTTGCAGTACCAAGTAGTCGTTTGTTACTAGAGGGCAAGGATCCCAGGAGCCTCAACCTTGCTGCTCCAGGATTCAGTTTGAGGTCTTGGTTGCTGCATAGCAAGTGTAGCCAGAGGGCCGGTGTATCTGAGGGCCAGAGCCCCTGCAAAGGAGAGAAGATGGCTGCATGCTCTGAATATTGTGAACCAGTGTGGGGAAAAGGAGGAATGATGTGTTGCAGGGCTGTCCCGCATAAGTAGCAATCCTTGCTGCTTTTTGGAGCTGTGGTCTGCATGGGATGGTTGTGCTGCAGGGGAAGGGGAGGGTATTGTTGAGTGTAACCTCAGTAGCCCCTTCCACTGCTCTGCGCTCCCCCTGCTTGACAAGAAAACATAACGCTCTGTGCAGGGTGGGTACCAAGATGGGAAGACTTTAACCCTTTGCACTAAGGAACCATTTCATCACCACTTGTGCTAAAAAGCAAGTAATCCCTATGGAAATGGATTGGGTGTCATATCTGGGAGAGAACCAGACATTCTCCACAAAATCCATATGTCTGAAAGATTTGTACCTGGTTCTTACTTACCTAGATCTTGCAGTTCCCCCAGCATGTCTGCTAAGCTTGTCCATGCTCATCTGCTTGGGTTTTGTTCATGGGGCTGAGATCTCTGCTGGCAGAAGTGTACTAATGTATGAAGACTTGCTCTGGGGAATTCTTAGCCTGCTGTCTCTGAAGCCTGAAGTGGTGGGGAGTGTCCTGCCCAAGATGAAGGTGGCTTTATGGGTTATTTGTGTGATCGGGACTGTTGTCTGCTAAGTTTTTACATAGAGTGTGTTGTGCTGTACTTTGCAGCTCCTCCCAGCTCAGGTTGGAAAAATCTCTCTGTGGATGGGAAATCTAGGAAATGGTGAACACCTTGTTCTGCAATCCCCCTGGAGAATCCAGCAGTCCTGTATGGTCCATCTGTGGAAGAGGCGTGTGATCATGCTTGCGTCTCATCTCTGGCATGTTGCTGGGACTGCCCTGTTTCCAGGAATTTTTTGGTTTCCAGAGTACGGAATGACTTTGTTCTGTGTGTAGGATTAAGCTTCAGGTGAAGTGAGAAACATGTCCCAGACCACAAGCAGTTAGACTGGGACTGTATGGAGGACAGAAGGAGTGGTTATTGTGCTTGTGAGGGGCAGTTTTCCCTGTGCCTCTCTGGCACGTGTGCATCAGGAGCAGTGCCCAGGAGCAGGGTTGCAGGATTCATGTCATAAATGCTTAGAGCTCTGTACTTGAGACCTCCATCCCTACGTGCCCCAAGGCATCCTGGCTTCCAAACCTCTTCTTTCTTTCATGGCTGGAGCATGGACTTTGTTCCTTTACATCATTGATTGCCAGTTCCTTGGTGTTCAGGTTTCTGCTTCCATACCAGGCCCATGGTAACTGCTGAAAATCGGGTTTAGCTTTGCTGGCAGCTTTGGCAACCCAGACTACTGCCTTTCCCATTCTCTGTTTGCCCATTGCTGCCAAGCCCACAATATAGTCCTTCAGCTCCCTGTGATCTCTGGATTTCATCTGCAGGTGATGACAAATACGGAAGGAAAGTCATTTTGTTCAGTGCCTGCCGGATGCCCCCAAGTCATCAACTTGATCACGTGAAACTGCTAGGGTGAGTAGTGCCTTAGGAGGCTGCTGTTAACTTCTTAAACCTGATGTAATTCTCAAGGGTTGGATTTCTGGGGTTAGATCTATCTGCAGAAGCTTCTTTCACTGGACACGTCCTCCCGAAGTGCTTACCTGCGCTGCAAATCCTCTGTTACAGCACAGAAATAGGAGGCCCAAAGGGAGGAAGCATCTCTCTGTGGCAGAGGGTGAAGTGATTTCAGCAGCTGTCTCTTCTCAGGTACCTGAAATTCACTCTGGACCAGTATGTGGAAAGCGATTACACGCTGGTGTACCTGCACCATGGCCTGACCAGCGAGAACAAGCCATCCCTGAGCTGGCTGCGGGATGCCTACAGGGAGTTTGATCGCAAGTGAGTAAGGCTGCAGCAAGCAGAGATATGACTTGCTGTTCTGCAGCCTAATGTAGAAGACCTTCCCCAGGTCCACCATGTAGCTCAGTATCATGATTTACTGTCACTTTTTTCTGCTGCTTATAGAGGTGGGTTGTTCAATGTAGGCAGATCACGGGATAAACAGCTCCTTCTCTAGTTACATCTTTTAGGCCAACAGGCAAGCACCAAAATTGGGACCCAGTGCAAGTGTGTCAGCTCCCTGGTTTAATTGTTGCCTACTGGTGAGGCTGCACACTGCTTCTTGGTGAATCTTGGAGTACAGCAGAGCGTGCCCTTAGGCTGCTGAGTGGCCTGGCACAGGTATAAAGCATGGGAGAGCAGAGGCCGTGGGTGCTAGGGAGCAGTGAGGATCAGTGCAAAAGGAACGGAGCACGTGTTCCTTAATCTTGGGGAAAAGTTGGTTCCTCTGCCTAAAGTGCAGCTCATTCTTACTTAGCTCTTCTTGGCAGGTATAAGAAGAACATCAAAGCCTTGTATATTGTGCACCCAACCATGTTCATCAAGACCCTTCTGATTCTCTTCAAGCCCCTGATCAGGTAGGAAGCACTAATAGGAGGCTCCCCCACATCCTCACTCTGAGGGGCATAGTGGGGTACAAGATGAGCCCAGGCTGCCAGCCCTGCCTGCCCTGGAGTGTCTCATCCTATGCTGTGTCCTCCTGTTTCTGAGCTCAGAAGTATCCAGAGACAAGAAGTACTGCTTTGGGAACCTACAGAGTTTGCAGCTCTGTGCTGCTCCCTTTCTATCCAGCCAAGTAGAAGCAAAGTGTTGCAGGCTCTGCTAATAATAAAGGGAGTGAGTGCATCACTCCAAATTCTATTTAATTCATTGTGTTGATACTGAAATCCTAATTCTGTAAACTAATTGAACACAGAACTTTCTCTGGCCTACTCCTGAACTTTGGAGAAATCCTGCATTTTAGGGAGCCTGCTGCTGCTGGGGCTTCTAATTTGACTTGTGAACTCTAGGCATCTCCAGACAAAATGTATGGAGTTGGGGAGCTATGTGGGTGTCATCTCTGCTGCTCAGCCATACCTGCCTCTTTGCACCACTGATGTCTCTTGCAGACCCCTGCACTCCTTGCCTGCCGTGTCTGTTCTGATACAGGATTTCCTGCTCCCTCATGAACCTACTTTTCTCTTGTTTTTCAGCTTTAAGTTTGGACGAAAGATTTTTTATGTGAACTTCCTTAGTGAGCTGGAGGAATACGTGAAGCTGGAACAATTGGGGATCCCAAGCCAAGTGCTGAAGTGAGGATGCTGCCTGTCTCCCATTTGCTTAGGGTTCTGTCAGAGGGGACTTTTCTGGAGGAATGGCAAGTGGAGGAAGATACTGTTCCACTCAGGCAGTGGTTTTGGAGGGAGTGCTGACAAATTGCCTTAAAAGCTATTGTTTCTGTCCGTCCTTGGCCCCAGTGCTCTGCTCTGTCCACCCGCAGTGGAACACCTATGCTGCCTCTTTCACTCGTGCCTTTAAGGGCTTTCTGCAAGCTGCTGACCTTCACCCTGACCTGGAGCTCGTGGTGCACATACGCTGCATCTTAGTATCACTCTGCACAGTTCAGCTTGTCTCTGGGTCTTGGTCCTAGGAGCTGGATTCCCCCCTGTCCCTCACACACACATGCAACTGTCTCATCACAAGCGGTGCTGTCCTGGCCTCCTGCCCACACTGTCTAGTGATCCTCAGCTATGCCCGTTCCCAATTCCAGATAGAGATTCCTTTCTCCCTGTTTTTTTTCTGGCAACCAGATGTTTGTTCTTGTTGCCCCCATGCTCCAGAGCTGCCCTGTGCTCCAGAGCTGCCTGTCTTGTTTTTGTATAGGTGGAACAACCATGTTAGGCTGGAGCTGTCACCAGCGTGTGTGCAGCAAGTCTCGTGCAGTGTTGGGCTCATGCTTTTCCGGGAGTGGAGTAACTTTTTACTAGTCTGTGTTTTGCCACAGATACGATGAATATCTGAGATCCCTGCAGAAGCCTTCCCAAGTGCCCCAGAAGCCAACACCCCCACGTCCACCACTGCCAAACCAGCAGTTTGGAGTCTCTCTCCAGCAGTGAGTATCTCTGGATTGTGTTTCCTTTACCTTGACTTGCTTGGTACAAGATCAGTGTGTTTATAACTGGACAGCAGCAAAAGTGGCTGTAAAATTCCCTGCAGTGCAGAATTCCTACAAACCTTTAATCATTTTTCTGAGGAACTCTGAGCTCATATCCTGATCCTGACTAACTCAGTGTGAGTTCCACCCTCTTAATTCCCCAGATAGATTATATCTAAATTTGGGTGAATTGTTTCTGCAGCGAAGAGTCACTAAGGGAGGAGCAAAATAAGGGTCGTAGGGACAGCTTTATGGCACTAGAAACGTCCCGTAAGCAAAGGAAGTCTGTAGGAGGCCAATCAAGGTATCTGTAGGACTCTGCTATTTTGATGGGGTAGTGCTGCAGATTTGAGTTTTCTCCATATCCTCAGTTCTATTTTAAAAGCAGTTTTGCTCACCCTTGTACCGATTCCTGCTCCCCATTCCTGCGGGATGACACAGGCACACACAGACACTGGTGAGAGCCGGCGATACTGGCTAAGTGGGGAAGGTATTTTTAACTTCCAGTGTAATTTGCTTCCCCAGGGGATGAGGAGGAGCCAGTCTTGTGTTGCCAAACAGATCCTCTGAAGGAATCTGGGAACACATTTCCCAGCTTCACATGGCATTACCAAATGTGAGCCCGTGGTGCTGTGTGCCTGAGCTCATTAGCAGTCTGAGAGGGGTCAACAGCTAGCGCAGGGCTATAAAGGGGTCAGACAGTTGCATGTGAGGGCGGCAGCAAATGCCTTGGCATTGCTAGGTCTTCCCTGCCAGTCACTGGGTTGATACATACTTTCTGTTACAGGATGGGAGTGGGTAAACTTATCCCATATATATTTCTCCCATGTCAGCTTCTTTCTGCTCTTGCTTCTGTGGAGGAGAAAAAAGGAAGCATAACCCTTTTCACGTGATTCACAGCTAGCAGCCTTTCCTTCTGGAAACCCCTTTGCTCTGGCATCTACAGAGTATGATTTTTACAGACGATAAAGAAATATTCCAGTGGTGTATTAATGAGCTTATACTTCCTCCAGTGATGAAAATAGCATGATGGGTGAAGAAGAGAGAAGGCTGGAATAATGGGTGAACCAGGGCCTAAGATAGCAAGATCCTATGTGGCAGAGCTTGTGTGGGCAACTTGAAGACTCAGGGGCTGCATGCAGGGCAGGGGGGACCACTCACTTGTAACCTTTTGTCTCTTCCTGCAGTCTCAGGGAGAAGAGCCCTGATCAGTCTCCTGTTCCTCTGGTGGTCAGAGACACTATTGCTCATTTGCAGGAGCATGGTAAGTGCTCAGGGGAAGCTGCAGCCCCTCTGAATTCCATTTCAGTGGCTCTCCACCCAAGGTCCCATCCAGAGTGTGGTAAGATGCAGAAGAACAGCAGTACAGAATAAGGTGTAAAGGCCTGAACTAGGTGAGTTAGCCTTCAGGAGAGATTGTGCAGGGCCTAGGAGACCTCTTTCTTCCAGTTGTCCATACTCCCGTTTGTACAAGAGTAGCTCCTGGTATCATTTACTTGGTGGTGGAAGCAGAAAGAATTGCCATACAAAGGGGCTTTGTCAACAAGGAACTCGTTCATACTGTCTGAGAGCCCAGCAGCAATGCAGTTATGATGAAGACCAGCATTTCTAGGGACTCCCATGTGGGTGATCTCTCTTCTGTCTGCTCTCACTTCGCAGCTCTTGCTACGGAGGGGATTTTCCGGAGATCAGCAAATACACAGGTTGTCAGGGAGGTCCAGCAAAAATACAACATGGGTAAGTGCCCAACCTCAGCAGAGCCCCTGTCATTCCCTCATTTCTACTGTCTGACTGGAATTGTGTTAGAACTAGTCCATCATGGATCCTCCTTCTCTGATAGGCCTTTAGGTGAGGCCCCATAGCATCTGATCCTTCTGCTGTGTGGAAAGCATCTTCCTTCTCGCTCATGCTCCCCTTCCTGCCCTTTTCCTTCCTGAAAATTTCCTTGGTTTTTACATATATATATGTCCATCCCCTAATATACCATCTTAGCCTGGTTATACTGCAGGCACTGAAGATGGCCAGGAAGCAACTTGGTCATCTGTTTCATTTGATGACTTCTGAAGATGTAGTGTTGGATTCCATAGTGCTTTTCAGATGCTTCTGGGACACAGTTTTCCCCTCCGTGAGAAGGTGGGGTGCTTTAATACCCTCACTGTGTTCTTTAAAATAGTTCTGGGCTCTGACCACTGTGCCCAGTTCTTTGTGTGGAGGAGGTTCTGCTTTGGCCAGTGAGCATTGAGTCTCTGTTCTGCTTTCTCAGGTGTGCCTGTAGATTTCCAGCAGTATGAAGATGTCCACCTCCCTGCTGTGATTCTCAAGACCTTCTTGAGGGAGCTGCCTGAGCCCCTCCTCACTTTTGGCCTCTACAGCCATGTTGTCAGCTTCCAGGGTGAGTTGTAACAAAAGCACATTACTCCCTAAATGTGGCACTCCCTTCAGGAGAGGGCAGTCCTGCGAGGGATACCCTGTGACTGCAAGCAGGGCTTTCGTCAGGGTTGGTGCTGAGGATTCTTCATGGACCTGCTTGTCCGGTCTCTCTTGATTTTCAGGTGTGGAGGAGGTGGATCAAGTGGATGTTGTTCGCAAAACACTCCAGACTCTGCCAGAAGAAAACTACCAAGTGCTCTGTTTGCTGACAGCCTTTCTGGTGCAGGTGAGCTGCTCTAAAGGTGGGCAGTCGTACTCTAGTTCCGTTGCCAGTGTCTTGCATCAGCTTTTTGACTGTCTGTTCCCTCTTTTCCTTTGGGAGGAAATGAGTCTTAAGCTAGGAAATTGCCATTCTCTATGTTCTTGCTATACAGGCCCAAGAATGATCATGGTGAACTACCCTAAGCAGTTGCTTCTCATACTGCAGAGAAGTGCAGATAGGCATTAAGGCTATGTGGTCTGTACCAGGGAGGCTGAAAGCTCCCCAGGGCGGAGGTACAAATACAAATTAGAAGGTTAGACTAGAAGAGGGGTCTGAGATCTGCTCTACAGAACTTTCTGGTGCTGGGGAAGCCACTACGAGACTATATTCTAGCAAGAAGAAAGACCATTTTATTTTTAGTGGTGATCTACTTACACCATAGTGGAAAATAGCAAGATAATGTTCCTTACCTCCTGAATGCTGGATGCCATGTGTGGTTCCCCAGCCACCTTCTAGCCTTGGACCGTCAGGTTCTCTCGACCCATTTTCCCATGGGGAATCTGCCAGCTCTGGCTTTGGTGGGAAGGGTAGAGGGCAGCTGCTGTGTTGTTCTGTAGGATTCACAGCATTCTCTTTCCTTCCCATATAGGTCTCTGCTCACAGTGACAGAAACAAGATGACAAACACCAACCTGGCTGTTGTGTTTGGCCCAAATCTGCTGTGGGCCAAAGATGTAGCCATCACCCTAAAAGCCATCAACCCCATCAATACCTTTACCAAGTTCCTGCTGGACCATCAGAAGGAGCTCTTTGAGGATGTGGAGGCCTGAACCCAGGCCAGCCCACACCAGCACACTGTGCCCACCTTCCAGCCTTCTTTCCTGCCTTGTCTTGGAGCTGTGACCAAGCTGTCTCCAGTGCAAAGGGACCATTGATCCTCTGGGTGATGGGGTGATCTGTTTTGTTGCTGGTGTTCCCTGCTGCCTTTTTCTGTTGATGTTCATCAGGTGCAGGGCTGGGGTTTTTACAGTTCATGTTATTTCCTTCTAATCTGCACCAATCTTGTATTTCACAGTTTGCACTTTTTGTATTTCAATAATAATCAAAATGTAATCCCAGCCCTGGCTGTGTCTGTCAGGCGGCAGCAGCTGCGGCACAGGTACACTGAACAGAAGGAAGGCTGGCTCCGGTGCCTACCACAGCCACGCAGAGGGGGTGGGAAGCCAGCACCAAGTACCTCCTCTGTGAGTAGCTCTGGGACAAGGGCTCCTTTGCAGGAGCCTCCGGCTGGGAACAGAAAAAGGATCAAGTATTGCAACTTCCTCCCTTTGCCCAACAGGGCTGGGCTTCCACGTTGCTGTCTCCCTGCTGGGATGAGCAGATGAGGAATCTGCCAGGATTGCCCTTTCCCCAGGGTATGCCCCAACAGCAGTGCAGGTTTTCTGTCTGTCAGCAGGTTGTCTGTCACAGCGACCTGCAGGTTCTTCAGTTAGGGTTAACTGGCTGAATTCATCCTGCAGCCAGGTGGAACGTGCAGCACAGGGCTGCACCTTCTCCTCTTCCTAACTCTTCGATGTACAGTAGTCTTTTGGTTAGGACGGCTACTCTCCACCCCTTGACCCACAGACAATTAACTACCTGTTCCTAAAGGCAATGTCATTTGCTGGTTACACCACTCTATGTGCATATATAAGAAAGGCTCTTGCATACAAAGTAATCACTACAATTAATAGTAGCAACAAGTGAACCAAATACTGCATGTGAGAACAGGAGTAGCACTGGAGCTAAAGGCCCTACCTGAGCCCCACTCCTTGCCTTGTTGTCAGGATGAGGTGTGAACACTGACCTTGGCACTGGCATTTCTACAACAGCACACTGCTCCTGGGTTCCTGTTAGATAAGCCATCCAATTAAGGGCTCCCCAGCGCTGCCAGTTCTCCTTCTGCATGATGACATTACTCATCCTTGCTTGTGACAAGCTGTCAGCCCTGTACCAGAAGGCAGAGGTGGTTCTGGCATCTGTTCACAGGTAATTCTCCGCATATGGTCCTTGCAGTCAGATGTATTAATTGACTCACCTGCTGTCCCCGGACAGTACTTCAGCTCTAGAGTTGAGGGCTCACTGTCTGCTATTTCTGGGGGGCTTTTTCATGGGCTCTGTGATTTTCCACGTGTTGGCCCCTGCAGTGGGGCCAGTGCAGTTAATACTCTGTCAGCACAGCAGTGTCACAGACCTCCTGTGAGGGCAGCAGTTGGTCGGGTCGCTGGGTTTGTGTTTGGTCGCGGTGACCCATCACTGTTGGAGCTGTCCTGTGGCAACGTCTGCTCTGGCCTCAGAGGAGCTCGGGAGCAGGTGGCTCCGTCCCTGATGGCATGCTATAGTTGGCAGGGTATATACACTGTGTGCAACCACGTGGACAGTGTAAACAGAGTGTAAACAGCCTTGCATGGTGCGTGTTCTCCTGAGTAGCTGCCCTGTGGCCTGAAGCACATTATTCTGAGCACGTTTTTCTCTGTTTTACGGTGTCTGTACAGTAGGCTCAGCATGGGATGGGCTGCGGTTGTTCATGACCCTGGAGGTTAATTAATCATCCTTCCATGATTCCTTCCTTCTTCACGTATTTGATGATGGTTTTTCTAATTCCTTGTTTTCCTAGTGAAGAGGGTCAGTAGCAAGTGCCAATTTATGAGTTTGCCAGCAGTTCATCCCCCTTCACTGCACACAAAATGACACTCACAAATCCACACATACACACGTGTAACAGCCAGATCAGCACCCAGAAGGTTGCACTGGGTTGCTCAGTTCACTGTGTTAGCTCCTGAAGGTAAGATTATGACAAGATTGGTTTCAATAGCTGCCCTCATTCCCCAGGATGGAACGTTTCCCATCATGGAAGCTGCCACTATACACAGTCATTTTTGTCTTCTTTCCTCCCATCTTGGCCCTGCACTAACCAGGCCCGTTTCAGTACCGTTTAAGGCAGCGACTGTTACATGCAGACTTTTAGCATTGTGCCTTGCCCTCGAGGGGAGGCTGTTGGCAACCTTACACAGCTGTGTGCATTACACAGGGTTAATTTCAAGCCATGCTGGATTATGGCTGTTGCATTGGGTTATCAGACAGAGCAGGTACAAACTAAGCACTGCAAGCAGCACTTGCTCTCGCCAGCATTGCTTCCTGCTGGGATACCCACGCTAGTTCTTTCCACATCTTAATAGTCTCTCCTAACCCCTCCATCAGATCAGAATGTTCCCACGCTCCTTCTAAGCACATAGTAGCAACCATGTGCAGTGCAAATTCTGCTGGTGTTTCCACTGGGTTTCTTCCCCACCCCTTTCTGTTGGAGACTGGAGAATATTTCAGCTGGGGTGGGATGTGGTGGCCTTGCATCAGCAAGGCCAAACACTGAGGCTGTCCCTCATGCCTGCATTTGGGGCCAGCCAGGCACCCGCTATGTCTTTGCCTCGGTATCTTCCATGCAGCAAGGCTGCCTTGCTGGCGTGCTGCCCACTGTTCCAAATGCAACGCACCCTTTGAGGGGAGTAACTTACCCTCACTGTTGGAGACACAAACGTGCTCCATCCTCCTGTTGCTGACAGGGAGCTCTGAGCATCCTGTGTCCTGGCGGACTGAGAGGCTGGGACTGCCCCAGCAGGCATGGAGAAACACACAAACCAGAGCACTGCTTACGTAAAAGTTTTATTGGAAATTCCTTGAATACTTGAAGTACATTGGAGACTATTTCCAAAACAATACGATTTAGGAGCCTTCCCCTTCACCCAAAGGATCTGTAAGTCAGCAGCTACATACATGCTGTCTTTAACCTAGCATCGAGCAGACAGCTGCTAGAATAACCAGCCCCTTGCCACACTCCGGGGCAGGCCACAGCAGCAGCCAGGTCTTTCCTGAAGCAGAGGGCTTGTGCGGCAGTCAGGGGACGCGGAGGCTAGACATAGGAACTACGTGTTGAAGCTGAGGAGTGCCGGGAAAAGAGGCACGTAACAGCCCTAGAGAATCTCTTTATTGCTATGGCCACCCAGCTCAACACGAGCCACTTACACAGGCAATTTCCCAGCTTTTTGAAGTAGCACAAAACATGCCACGCTGACGTTCTGCCTCAGGGGACGTGGGACCTGTACCCGTGTCTGGAACTGCATCAACAAAGGGGCACAAGCGTTGGGCCCAGGGGCTCTTCTGGAAGGACCCCCAGAAAGGCCGGCTACCTCTCAGCTCCACAGCCCACTGCTGGGAGGACAGCAGCAGCACTGGCTACATGAAGTTCAACCTAGTCTCTTCTCGCCCACGAATACACAGCGTGAACCAGTACTTCATCCCATCTGCTCTGCAACCCCGCTCCCATCGCTCTCCCAAGCACAGCCCATATGCTAAGAGAAAGGCAACAGCAACCAACAAAGCCTGTGAGCTACTTCTGACAAGGTGGCAGAGTCCAACGTCCTCAGCAGAGGTGAGACAGCAGATCCCTTAATTCCTTGTGCTCCTGCACCCTCCTGCGACCCTCTCCACCTGTAAAACAAGGTGGCTCTGGCTGTGGGGATCAACTCCTTGTTGAAGCCTGGGTGACTTAAGCCCTCTCCTGAGCTGTTTACCTTGGAAGCGTTCTTAAACTTACTCGGCAAGGATTAAGCCATTTCTGTGCGAGGTTGCTGAATCGCTGAGTTGGTTGGGTAAGCTAAAAAGGTTCTGGTGGGTGAAGCTCCAACAGTTCTGGAGGTCGTGTGGCCTCTCACTGAACACATCACTCGACAAAAGAGCTGGAAGAGCTCAAAGCACTGCATTGCTCTGACCTCACAGCAAGTGCTGGTTTGACCGTGGTTCCTCGCGCTAGCAGTGGCACAGAAATAGTGTTCCAGAGAGGAAGGGGGGTTTCCCCAACGGCTGCCAGCAACCTCCTTCCATGAAGAATGCAGCCAAGTTGAAGGAGCTGCGACACTGCACTAACTAGAAGGTTGGCTACTCAGCTACTCTATGTACTGAGGCAACACAACCCTGCTTCTGGAGAAAGAAGGGGAGGGTGTAAGTGTTTTAGGACAGTAAGGGGTCTTGCAGTTGCTCACTCTAGTTACACATGGGAGGAGGAGGGAGAACCACAGGAAGACCTACCTTAGCGAAGTTTCTGCTTAGTGTCCGTTTCTCCTCCCCTCCTTACATCAGGTGAAAGGCCACAGCCACCCCAGGGTGCTGCCAGCCAGCTGCACTGCCGACAGCCAGGTCATTACAAAAATAAAATCTCATCAAAAGCCAGCTGATTACAAAGTACCATCAGCTCCCAAAAACTCTGTGCTTCTCTACAGCAGCTGCCTTCTGACTGGTGGAACTGCAAATTCATCCACGCCTATCAGAGCACAGCGTTTAACTGAGTCCCTGTCCACCCCACCCCACTGACGTGTGCGTTTCATCCTAGCTGGGCCCCGGCTGGATGTAGCGGATACAGGGTCCCCAGCACTGGGCTCAACGTTAATCAAGTCTGACTCAGAAAATAAATCTCTTGGATATTTTCCTGCAAAGAGAGACCAGTCTCACTGGCCAGGGTTCCATGGCACACTCGCTGTCTGCAGTGACCCAGGGCAGAATGACCCGCACTACTACATGAAAACAGAACATCTTTTAAATATAGGTTTCTTTAAAAGCAATAAATATTTTTTGATTCTTAAGATCATCTATTAACCATGAAGCAGGAAGGTTTGCGAGGGTTAGAGGAGAGAATCTTGGGCTGGCTCCTAGTTACATAGCCCTAGAGAAACAGGATTCCTGGTATGTACAGTTACATGTCAAGAGCGGAGCCTGTGAATTCAGCATCCTCACAGCAGCTGCACGGGCTTGCCAGCAGTCAGCGCCAGTGAAGCCAGCACGGCCATGTCCCATGTCAGCACGCTCGGGAGGGAAAGGTGGGACACGCTTCTGGAGCTCCACTCCTGCTTATCATTATCAGCCAGCAGCGCAGGCGGCCTCACACAAGATGACCTTGCAGATACCCCGTTCCTTGGGAGCAGGGAAACAAAGGTAACTTGTATCACACATGTCCCAGAGCTGACACCTCTTCCCGGGGCTCCAGGCACTCACACCCAAGTCAGGATGAAATGCCCCGTTCTGTGGAATGGATGTTCTGGACTTAAAGCTGTTGAATCTGCTGAACTCACAGACCCTGGAAACGAGTCAAAGCCTTCTACGCTCTACCAGGATTGGAGACGGCAGGGAAAGGTCTGTTAGCAAGGAGCTGTACGGAGGGAACTCACACCACAGGACCTCTGGAGGAAGCGGGTGGCAACTTTTCACAGAGCCCCTCCACACCAAGAGAGACTGACGAGGAAACAAGTTCCATACGTTGGAGTTTGACTTCCTGTGTCCCAAGAGAAGTCTTCCATTCAAAAACTTGGCTGTGAGGAGAAGCAGTCCAGAACTATGCGGTGGTGAGGAAAATCAGCAGATGAGCTGTACCTGCTGTTGAAGAGAGCAAAGGCAGCCCGCTTGATGGAAGGAACTAGTCAAGGTGGGACAAAAGGCAGAGCAGGGGCAATAGAGATAATCATGTAGATGTCGTTCTCCAGGATGCCTTGATGAGGAAGAACTGCTGCAGCGAAGCTGGAAGACAGCTTCACTGCAAGGTTTCTACAAAGGCATCAAACTCTTTGACATTTTTCTCGTGAACTGCTAGCTTCTCTGGTAACGAGTCCTGGAAGGGCAGAGAAGGGTGTAGGTCAGGGCCGATTCTCAACAGATACAAGGAAGCTTTTCACACACTTCAGGGCAAAAATTCTTCTCCCAAGTCCTGCAGCCCCTCTCCACTGCTCTGGTCTCCCCGTCCCAGACACACAAACCCAGGAGCCCTTTAGCAGCATCCAGCAAGTGACCCTGAGAAGGGCAGCCTGCCCAGAGCGTGTTTGTTCTGCAGGAACAGTAGGTGCGCTGGGCCTGGCCTTGTGCAATTCCTACCGCCAGCTGCAGCATCAGACCCTGCCCATGTCCCAGCCGTCCTCAAGCTGCCGGCCGCTCGTGGCCATTATCCCCCACAGTTATGTTACGACGCCTGGGAGGCCAAGGCAGTCCCACCCAGACATGACCCTCACCAGCCACACCAGGACTTCACCTCTGCTCAGGCTGCAAGATCAGGCCTAGTGTGCCACTAAGTTCCAGAGGTAGGATCAGTTTTTGGGGGCTGAATGACAGACACGGCAGCACGTGGCAGCAGTTTCAGTGCAAAGATAAGCACACCCCTCACAGAGGCTCCGGTGTGGCATAAACAAACGTGCATTCATCTGGGACATCCTACTGAGGGACCCCTTTTGCAGGGACTCTGCTGAGAAGAGACAACTTCTTTTTTTCCAAACTAGGAATAGGGAGAGCGTTATAAAGGACAAATGATTCACCAAAATAGCAATTACAGGGTTCCATACCAAATCCTCTGCCATGGACTGTGCTCCTATGTCAATGGAGAGGCTGCTGAGTTGAGGGGGGTTCTGAAACTCCCGGTAAAATGTCCCCAGGTCCATTGGAAGAATGTCATCTTTTGAAAATGCTGGTTTCTAGAATCAAAGGTATGATGTTAACTCCCATTTCTAGAATCAAAGATACTGATGTTAATTCCCATTCAGGCTTCCCTCCAGCCAAAACCTCAGGTAAAGTCATGCATGACCTGCTATCAGTAAACATCTTGGCATTACAACTGTTGTTGCAGTAATGCAGATTAAATAACTGAAAAAGAGCTGGGACTTGTGCTTGCCTGAGCATTTGGAAGAGAGCACTTGCTTGGACTCTGGCTCCGGGAGGCATTACAGAGAGGATACTGAGCCCAGGCATCAGAAGGGAATGGAAAGAATATTTAATTTGTAGCTGTTGGTCACAGGTGTCTTTGCAGCTTTGGGACTATCAAGCTCTAGTCTGGAACCGTGAGTCACGGATCCTTACCACCCCCACTGAAAACTGCTCTTGCATCCTCTGCCCTTGTACCAGCACCTGAAGCCCACCTAAGATGCAGGTGTTGTATGTGAGCACAGATGAGGGCACTTACAAAGTCAATCATTACAAAGTCATCATGGGTGTTCCCTGTGCTGCTGCCACTGGAGCCCTCGGAGTGTAAGCTGCCTTGTAGAGGAGATTCAGTTTCTGGGGAATCAGGAGGATTGACCTGCCCAAGAAATTAAAGATGGTGAGTACTGATCTCATGATCCCTGTGTGTCTTGGCAGTGTGGGGGCAGTCAGGAGGTTGGACAATAAGCATGTGCTGTAGCAGGGGCAGCAAATGTGCACTGTTATTTGCATGTCTAGAGAGCCCAGGGCCCCACATCAGAGATTCCAAACCAAACAACTCTGTGTAACTAGTGCTTTGCTCAAAAACCAAAGCGTACGTGAGGCAGGGAACAGCACGGATGTTGCGTAAGGGATGCTGAGAAGGCACGTATTGTACCTCTGGAAGAGGCTTACCATGGGGTCGTTATCTTCCAGCTCAACATTCTTGGGAGCAAACATGGCAAAAGGAATGTCTAAGTTGGCCATGGTCACCTGAGGAGATTCAGCAAACAGAATTTCACTAAGATGCTCTGCTTACCCAGCACAGAAAAGGATACTGAAAGTCTTTGTCAGGCATGTTAAAAATTGCCCAAGATCCCATCAGCAGTTAGGCAGGAGGCTGATGGTCTCATTTACAAGGCACAAGCTAGAGAGGTGGTACTCAACTGACCTAATGCAGATACACCCCGTGGTGCAATTGCTCACATACATCTTGTGTAATACAGGTAAGGACTAACAAACTGCTACAGGTTCAAACCGTTCCCCTTCACCCATCCAAAAGTCCTAGCACAGGACTTAAAATTCAAGAGCAGCCCTAGGAATGGGGCTGATCTCTGAGCTGCCCCAGCTGAGTGTAAATGTGTGCTCACTTGTGATGAACCAATCTCCTGCATGTCCCTTCAGCAAAGGGAGGCTGCTTTCCTCAGCTGCCTACCAGTATCCCCAGTTTATGAGCCTGTGGTAACAGCAGATCACTGTGAGACCCAAGTATCAAGTCTTTCACACCCAAAAAGGTGTTGGCTAAGAGGGGCAGATTTGGTGGCCGTCACACCCCAAAAGGCTTTTAGAGAGAGCAGGACTGTGACAAGGGAACTGCAGCTGGGTCGGGCTCCTAGCACTTTTCACTCCTTTGTGAAAGGGCAGATGGGAGCAGCAGGGTGTTACGGTGCCCTGGGAAGATGTACTGTGAGTTACCTGGTTAATGGGTTTGTTGACAAAAGCTCCCACCTTCCGGATGAAGATGGTCTCCAAAAGGTCGTGTGGGGAGCCACACTTCCCTTCGCTGCTGTTTGATACCGTTTCTGTGTCCTCACTGGGTGGGGGAAAGAGACCTCATCAGTGACTCATGGCACACACAATAGAGACAAACCACAAGCTTTACAGGACTGCTTAACTTCTGGGGGTTTACACCTCGTTTTAGGACAACAAAAGTCTCTGTCCTTGCACCATACTTCATTCCTCAGCCATGAGCACGAAAGGGGAGTGGGGCAATTGTGGGATCAGATTTTTGGTTTAAGCTGGACAAAAACTATTGAGTTGAGTGAAGACTTGCTGACAGCTGACCCCAGCTTTTTGGGTTGGAGATGGGCTTTTGGCTTCAGAAGGGGTACATTCGCAGCAACTCCAGCTCCTCACCACTGGCTTTTCAGAAACAGAGCGGTTGCAAAGCTGTCGGGGTGAGGGCAAGAACCACTCAGGTTACAAAGGCAGCAGATGAATACATTAGTTATTTCCATGAGCTGTTTTTTTCCTACCACACGTATTCAGAGATTTAAAACACCACCAACAAAAAAAGGTTGGGTCTTCTGGCAAGAGGGCTACTTGAACAGCACACCCCGGAAAGTGCTAGTGCAACTATGGCTTTTTCCTCACAGCAAAATATCTGCTTAAGACCCCTGACTCAGAGCTATGTGACCTGAGAAGTGTCTTCACAAGAAATAAATGTGGTGCCAAAAAAAGGAAGGATTTGGTTAGCTGAGAGGAAGGTGATTTTAGGACTGTTTGAGGTTGTGTTGTTTCCTTTTCATTACCTCTGCGCCTGGAGTTTCTTAATAAAACAGCAAAGAGATTCGTGGTAACTACAACTGGTTTTGGTAACAATTCACATCAAGTCTCTGGAGAATTTAAGACTCACTTGTGAACTTACTGCATCAGCAAAACCAGTAGGGATTAAAAAAGGTAAAATGGGTACTAAAGGTGACATAACAGAAGTTGCAAGGTTGTTACAGTGACTAGTCTGGTTAAGCAGATGGGTGAGATGATTGGAGAAAGGCTGAACACACACACCCTCCAAAGCTGCTAGTTGTTTTGGGGGTGGAAGAACAGTAGGTATCCAACAAATAATAAAGAAGGGAAAACAAAAGGTTTTATCTTGACAGGATTATAAATGGGCTAATACAAACAGTGGGTCATCTAAAACCAACCTACCTACTAGAAGGAGTAGCTGCTGAGTAGTGGACTCCATCGAGTGGGGTGCACATCCTCTCTTGGTCAGCTTGAGTGCCATGTGCTGGCTGGCTAGGAATTGGGGGAACTCCCCCCTCTTTGCCTGGACCAATCAACTGAGATGGAGAGGAATGATCAAGTTAAGAGATCTCAAAATGAGGCCATCACCACAGTGCAATACCGAGCGGGTTCCATTGCAGTGAGACTAAGTCGTGGCATTTTTGGCATATGACTGGGCTCTAGCCCCTGTGAGGCTGAGAGGGGTCAAGTATAAGGTGACCACAGCAGTACAGACTTTTCTTTAATTCCATCCCTACTCTGCTCCACTTCAGGCCTGTTCTACGCTGCAGAACTCACTGGCTATAGGTCCTCTGCTTCAAGAAGCAGGGGGGAGAATCCTATCCTCTTGCTACAACCTCATTGCTCTCTATAGCTTTCTGAGGAGGGGAAGTGGGGTGGGATGTGCCGTGCTCCTCTCCCCTCATATCCAGTGATAGGGTGTGTAGGAATGGCTCAGGGCTGTGCCAGGAGAAGTTTAGACTGGACATGAGGAAGCATTCCTTTACTGACAGGGTGGTCAGACACTGGAACAGGCTTCCTAGAGAGGTGGTCGATGCCCCAAGCCTGGCAGTGTTTAAAAGGCATTTGGACAATGCTCTTAACTTGTGGTCAGGCACTTGGACTAGATGATCACTGTAGGTCCCTTCCAACTGAAACAGTCAAGTCTGTTCTACCATTGCTATGTCAGCACAACTCTGGTGCAGCAGCAACATCACAGGCAGAGGAGGATTTCTGTCAGTTTCACTTATTTGTCTGATGATTGGGTGCAAGCATGCCAATATGGACTGTCAGGGGACCCTATGGCCAGGCTAGAGAGCTCTGGACAGCTGTGGGGCAGCAGTTCTGTAGGAACAGCTCAAGTTGGGATTCAGTGACGTGCTGGTCCAGACGAAGAGGTCTGGTACCAGCCCTCTTGGCATTGTTTTTCCACATGACCTCAACCTCAGTTAAGTCAGGGATGCTGAAGAGTTATTTCCCAGCTCCTGGGCGACTTGTGCTTTCTCTGCAATTACCTTGGACTCTTCTGGTTCCTGACAGACAGGACACCAATGCACACACCAGTTTCAAGGCCTCTCTCAGACATACAAGGGACAGAAATGGTTGCAATACCAGCCACGCTTCTTCTACCCTCTACGAGTACCTGGTGAGGGTGTGCAGCATTCAAGCCACCAGCAAAGAGCACAGGATACCCCATGTCAGCTGATCCAACTCCCAGGGCAGCAGGCTGATAGGAAAGGCGAGAGCTGGAAAGCTAAGAAAGAGAAAAAACAAGAAGGGCAAAGGGAGAGGAGAAAGGGAGGGGAAAGGGGAGCGCCCCATGGTCTGAATAATCATCAGTCACTGAAGAAGGAATGGGAAAAGTCAGAGGCACGGCCTTTCAGGCTGGCAGCAGCATGCTAGGCTTTCAGTGGAATCACTAATGAAGGTATAAAGTGGGGGTGTTTTCCCCAAAACAACTGCATTATCAACTGTTTGAACCCATTCCCCTTGCACATTAAAAGAGCTGATCTTCAAAGCCTGTTCAAATAGCTTCAGCCAAATAAGGGAGTCCCATAGTTGTGCTCGGTAAAGAAACTTGGGAAGCTAACCCTTGTGAGGCTGCTGCAGGAATGAAGCGCTGGAAGTGGTGAAACCCAGAAGCTCCTTGCAGCCCCAGGGAGAAATCTAGCTGGCCAGATTAAATAAAACTTTCCTGGTTTAGCTTGCTTGAGCTCGAGAGGAAAGCTGCTTTCAGAGCTCTCTGTAATACTCCAGCAGTCCAATGCTGACGTTTGCAGGGCTCTGAACGATGAACAGCACCTTTAGTCACTTGAGGCAAGTCAAGCTGAGCAGAGCACTGATGACCCTGCAGGTTCTGGGGACACTGGTTGTTAAACACTCAGCGCTGTGCCTTACTAATTGTGCCTTCCACTAACAACCCTTGCAACAGTTGTTTTATTTCGGAGTGCTTGCCCTGTCTTCGGGAGATCTCCACCTGTAAGGGCATTTAAGCAGCCAGTCTCAGCAATATGCCTGGCCCATTTTGGGTTCACCAGCCTTTCCCGTGCACAACAAACATTCCACGTAGTCAAAAGCTGTGCCTTCCTGTGTTTGCTCTGTCATGCCAGGCCTGTATTTGGCTATGTATAGCATATTCTGTTGACAACTCACTTGATGTGAAAAGGCCAGTCCCATCAGTGGGACCTTCAAGGTGTCCGTCACCACAGGAGAAGGGGTCTGAAAGTGTGCCTTTGTAACGGTAAAAACGCACTGTGCACAGACACAGAGGAAACAAGGAAGAGACAGAGAGAGGGGGAGGGAAAGAAAGGGGGTGGGAGGGGGAGAGAGAGAGAGAGAAGGACTTCAGAAAAGAACTACAAAGAGTTGGATGAACTGAATGCTAGTGAAGAGGTTTTGGCTGCAGCAGCCACACCTACGCATAGAGCAGAATGTGCTTCTGGCAATACAGGGACTTCCCTTTGTAAAGAACTGGCTGTTTCTCCAATCTCAGCGGACCACTCAACTCAGGTAATGTTTTAGACTCCAGCAAACACTGATAGAAAGTAACTGCAAGAGACTGTTCCTCAGTGTATTACAGTTGGTACCAGTAAATTACCAGGAGGGGAAAAAGCCCCAACACAAAAAAACTCAAAAACCCCAAGAGGATTTTTTTTCCCCCAAAATATATAAGAGTCTTTCAATACTTTGCATCCATCCATAATCCTAATCTTTCAGCATCCTAAGGGATCGTGTCTTGGCAGGTCTGTGCTACACCCTGAGAATAAAGGTGACTCAGACTCAGGTGCACATCAAACACATTGATGTGGAGGGAGAAGTCTGTCGACAGGAGGGATGCTCTGGAGATAAAGGCTGCCTCACAGAGGGCGCTCATGCAAAAAAGGGCAACCCAAACATGGCTCAGTCCCACACCTTCTCTGCCATTTTCCTCTAACAGTTTTCAATTTCATTTCTAGGGATTGCCCATGGCCAGACTTTCTTCTGAATTTTGGGCTACTCTGCCACTCACAGAAACACAGACATGCCATGTAAGCTCACGGGGAGAAGGAAACACCTACTCCCTCTATCGCACAGGTTAGCCCTCATTTCTACTGGAAAGGCAGGCAGAGATTTATTCTGCCTACACAATCACACAGTTCCCAGTTTTCCTACACATCAAGTTTTATACAGAAAGCTGGAGAAAGAAATTTACTTCTCACTTTAAAGACCACTCTGCCAAGGCAACTGTACAATTCTAACCCTGGTAACAAAGACTGGCCGTTACTTTCCGAGCGAGCGCACAGCGTATGGCAGCCCCAGGAAGAGCAAGAACACAGGCTTGTACCTAATGTGACTCCTCAAGGTTCATCTGTTTTCATAAAGCTTTTCCTTCCAGTGACAGCAAAGCTCTGTGTCCTCTGGGGAAACGTCAGCCCTGATGTATTTACACAAGCTGTTACTGAGGAACACTGGCACAAGCAGGCCAGTGGAAATCTCCTCAGGAAACCTTTGGTGTTTAACCCGTTTTGTGAAGAGGCAGGGCACGAATCGGCCCCACCTCCTGAGCTGCAGGGCACAGAGTAAGAAAAGCTTTATTCCAGGAGGCTTACCTGAGTGCTGGCTGCTTAGTTCAACGTTGCCTGCCACCCCGTTGCCCAAAATCCACTTGGCACAAAAACCCTTCCCAAGAAAAGCTCATGTCTAGCTCATTTAGACAGTGGACTACGTTCTGCTGAACCAGTCATACTAATTCCTCTGAAGCAGTGGCAAGTCCCAAAGCAAATTCCTTCAGTTTGGAACAGCATTCCAATTACGCTTCATTCTATGTTCTACACTGACAGCAAAAGAGATTTAGTGTCTTCATGTTGCCTTTAAAGATCAGTGGAGTCATCTGCTTGGCTGGACAACAAGGCAGGACATTCCGGAATATTTTAAAGCTATTGGACAACTGCAAATCTGGCTGAGTCTTCCAAATATAGAATTATGCAGCCAGATCTATAAGGACAGTAAAAGCAGGAGGAATTGGAGTTTGGTTTTTTGCTATTCAGAAGGAAGCCTCTCTATCTATTTTAAAATTTTAACTGAAAATGAAATTTGCATGGGTAGGTGGAAGTACAGAGTGTTAAGTCCCTCGTTCAATACGGTGACCCAATTTCTTTGCTGCCACCCCAACTAGTTTTACATGGCCCAACAATTGCAGCTTTTATCTTTTTCCTGCTTTTCCATTCTGCAGTGCAGAAAATATGAGACTGCTATAAGCATTTTCCTGATACTGTGGTGTGTCTCTATGTCAGTCTGTTATCTCTACTTATGCTGCCTAGCATCAGTCTCTTGAATTCCTCTTCTTGCAGCATCAGCAGGTGAACACATAGGTACTCTGCTATCCTTTTCAGGCACATCTTGGCCCAGCTACAGGTGTAGGTTCTTTTAATCTTGCTCAGTCACTCAATCTTTCTAGTCCCTTAGCAATGTATTGAAACCAGTATCTAACTAGGTTTGACTCAGCCTAGCAATATACCTAACTCACACATTAGATTTTAATTAGCAGCAGGCTTCCTCTTTGCACAGCAGTTGATGTAGGAGCATGCACACTGCCCTAACAGCGACTGTTCTATCTGGGAATAAAAAAAGCCTGGGTTATTTACCTGAGATGGAGGAGAGGTGGAAAAAGACGTGGTACACACTTCTTGGGAATCTTCTACTGTGGGGTATGCTGCACTGTTGTCCTCAGCAGCTCTAAAGCAGGAAGAAAAAAAAAAAGCTTTCTTACTGGACATACTCCCTAACACAAAAAAGATAGTAAAACACACTGGGACAAACGCTGCAAGTGGGTTGAGAGTATTTGAGTGGAGTTGAAAGGAGAATTATGAAGAGCTCTCATCTACTTGGAAGTACTGAGGAAAAATAAGAGTCAGAAAATGTTAATCTTCCCCAAGATTGCTCCTCTTGTACCCCCAGATAGAAACACTTCCCTCTGTTCCTTTAGCTAATAGTTTTGTTATACCAGCTAATGCTATTGGCTTTGCTGTTTACAGAACCGTTGCCAAGCAGTATCACTGGTCCCAGTATTAGTGCCCTCACGTGCATTTTAGAGAAGACAAACCTCTCATCTACAAAGACAAATTAAACTTGGATCCTTCCCTACTGGAAATATCTGGAATGCATGCCTCTGGACACATAGTTCTAGAGCAGGATTAACTGTTACACTTCCAATTCCCAAAGGCAGCCAAGGTTAAACAGCCTTTGTGTCCAAGTGCTACTGTAAGGAATTGAGAAAATACTGGAGCTTGCTATGCTCAGCCTTATAGATGTGAGGAGAAAAACATCACCCTTCCTCACATGCTGAGTCACGTCCCTATGATTGACACTAACCCTCCAGTCAGCAAACAGTGGAAAAGGCTCCATGTTTGGGCGTAACTGATGCCTTCACCAGGGCCCACGGCTTCAGCTCAGTATTTCCTCACCTGTAATTGCAGGGATGCATGGGTGAAGAGCTGGGATAGGGCCGGTCCACAAAGTGATCAATGATAATCCCCATGATAGGAGGGGTCCTCTCAAACTGCCTGCAAGGCAACAAGCAATGGTGTTACTGGCTGTTTTCTCTCTACTCTCATCCCAGTTCACTGTCCTCACAGAAAACCCCTGTGTCTGTTAATAGGACCAGAGCATCTTTACAATTCAGCCCTGCAATTCCAAGCATGCATCAACAATTTGGAGTTCTAGAGTCAGGCTCAGGGCTACTTAAATACTCCACTTGCTGCAAGGCTTAAGCATCAGAGATAATGTTCTCTGTGAAAGAGAATCTCAGCAGGAAAGGATAAGCAGGAGGGAAAGATTCCAGAGCTTATAAAGCAGGTTTAATGATACGTTATTGTACAACAGTTTCTGGCACAATGGTTTCTTACCTGGTTGACATGAAAGCGAGGTTGATTCTGTAGGCACAGGACAAAGTGATGGTGCCCACCGGGGTACCCACTGTCCCAACACGGACTGTCTGGAAACCTGTAAGGTTAAGGAATGATTATCAGTTCCACTGTTTATGTTCCATACTTCTCTGTTCTGAGGTTACATTATCTTATTTCTACAGTGTTTCTGTTATCCCTTGCAATCTGAACTCCGAAGGCACATGTAGAACCCGTAACAAAACAGCAGCCCTAGGTTGCCTTACTGGCAGGCTTCATCTACAAGACTTCTGACGTTGCTTCCTATCTTGGTCTAGATACTGGTCTGAAGTGCCTCTTGTTCCTGAGTTGATTATGATCTCCTTTACCAGTCCTGCCCCTTATCAACATATTTCCATACTCTTATTTCAGCCCCAGATCACTAGAGTTGAAATGGCAGTGACCTTAGATTTTGTCAAAGTACCACCACTATACTTCTCACCTTACAACGCAACCCTTTGCTTGTAGATCAAGATAAAAAGCATATGTAAACCTCAGATTTGTATTTTCCTAATGACACTTGGGAATAGTAATAAAAGGCTAGCCAGCATGGAAAACAAATCCACTCTGATCTGTGCGTATTGCCTAGTCATACCTTCTCCCAAGCCGCTCAGCTGCACTTCACCAAAATATATCCTGCAGGAAAAGAAAAAAGAAACCGTATTAGGTCCATCTGAGCCATAATGCTACACATACTCTTACACCTTATTTAATTTTATAAACTGACAGGCTTTTAAATTTTATAAACTGACCCTTTAGAAAAATAAAAAAATCAACAAAAAAACCAACCCACAACCAGAAGAAGTGGCTAGAAGGTCTATCTCAAAAAACCTTTCAGCTACTTTTGAGAGACACATAGTGTAAAAAGGAAGAAAAACAGTAGTCTAATAAATTTCTCTAAGTTTTTTAAGCTTCTTTGGCAAGTCTACAGTTCAGAGCAGAAATGTGAAGCGATATAAACTTCATGGACAGGTCTGAGTCTAAAAATTGATACTCACTGCACACATAAAAGATTAACTGTGCTGTAAAGAGACCTCCTCTTAAGTACATTCCAAACCAGCACTGGAGGCAAAAATAAATGACAAGGATTTCTTTTTAAGTTCTCAGCTGTGCAAATGCTAACAAACCTGAGGTGTAGAATCATCTGAATGAGCTATACAAACATATCAAAGACTTTTCTCAAAGCCAAAACCAAAGACTACCAAAAGGTGATAACTGTGAACCACAAGCTAGTCAGGTCTCTCAGGCTAAACAGAGCTGAACTCAGTATCTGCACGAGTAAGCTGCCAGAAGTACAGGGGGTGGAGCTGAGGATGCTGCTCTAAAATGGAATGGCAGGAGAGCCGGCAGCTGTACTGCAGTAACATGTATCGCCGTTATGCGCAGCACGGGCACTTGTCCAATCTGGGTCAGCCCCTGAGCGGCTGGATGCTAAAGAGGGATTTAACCAGTGCTTGCACGTAGGATTTTTGTGCTCTTCCCCACTTCACAACCTGTGCTTAGTTTTTCTTTTAATGGCTCAGGTGGAGGCTGCAAGGTGAGATAGATATATATGTATCACCTTACAGCTATATATATATATAGCCTAAAGTTCTCTCTGTCACTGGTCAGTAGTAGTTAAATCCAAGTAATTTGAATTTCTTATCACTCATCCCTTTTTACCACATTAGCAGCTGCATTGTGCAAATCTAGTCTCTGCTGTTTGTATCTCTAAGGGAGGGGTTCATATTCTGCTTTACCTGTACAATATCACATATTCATGGCCTTGTTTCCTTGAGAGTCTGTAGGCTGGAGTTACCCTGGTTATAGCAAGCAAAGATTTCAGCAGTAGAGACAGTCTGTTGTACACGGTATATGAAACTTTGATTTCTTTGTCACACCTATGAAACACAAAGGAAAAAAGTGAAGGTTTTGTTTTGTTTGTATGCTTTAGGGTTTTTTTAAATCAAAAGTAGCTCGGACTGATTGTTTAATGTCAGTTCTATTGCCAAAATTAAGACTCCTACGTCAGTCTAGTCACCTGTTGTACAAGTAGGTGCTGAAAAATGCGATGCAGCCTTCTACTAGACAGAAACATCTTTCCAATATTAAGAATGTTTGTCATTATAGAGCATATCACTTCTTGTATCTGAGGAAGCATACTAGATTTAATATAAGAATGAACAAGGAAGAAAACTACTCATTTATTTTCTTGACACTGATATTAAACCATATGACTGCTGCAGTAGGCAAAGAGGGGACTTTCCTCTGAAGTGTCTCAGGCCACACAGCCAGTATGTGCTCAATCATCACCACTGATTGAGCACACTTCCCCTTTTCACCAGCTAAAACAAGGGAACATGCACAAAGAAACTGAAGAATGCACTTACTTCTCATTCATTTCTAGACACCAAATTTCCAGCTCCATGGAGTCCCCCTGGATTAGAAAAAGGACAACAAACAAAGGCTCATTTCAGGACACAAACCTTTTCACATCTCATTAATGATCAGCAACAGCCACACCTCTCAATGAAGATGTTTTTCTTGGCTCACCCTTTCTTGTAATGCAACAATCGATAAAGGTGCACTGGAAGTCTCACTGCACAATTAGATCACCCAAGGGAGTACCTTCCTAGGAATGGCTATGGTCTTCATAGTCTAAGGAACTAAATTTTGCTGCTCTATTACTTGTATGTTTGGCTTCAGATATTAAACAATACATTGCTTTTCATCAGCATACTACCTGACTTCATAAATGAAAGTATTTTTACACTGTTGCAGACTAGAGGGCTTTTTTAGTCTAACTAAAAAACTAAAAAAAACCTAACTAAAACTAAAGACTTAAGATTTCAAGTAAAAAAAAAAAGCCTCTATTTTGACTAAGTTCTCACCTCTGAGGTTTTGAGAGAAATCTCCACACACATAGACCGTCCAACAGCAGGTAGTTGTCCTGCCAGGGCTTTCTTTGCTTCATGAGTAACCTCTGGTATATCTTTGATTGCCAAATTGAACTGCAGAACAAAAGAGATGATTCTGGGGTTTATTTATTCAAAAACCTGCCTGACGGAGCGCCGCAAACAGACCCACAGACCCGCGTGTAACATACTAGGTCAGAGTCCAATGAAATATTTATGAAACAGAAAATTCCCACAAGGGCTCAGGCTTTGCATATTTGCAGACATTTCTTTGGCTGCTAATTTAAATGTTTTTCTTGATCCTGCCATAAAACTCCTGTTCCTTTTCCCTTGCTTGAGTCCTACATTCACCTAGAATATCCCGAGGCTCTTCAATTTTAATAAAGCCTGCTACTTACAAAGTCCTGATTTGCAGAGTTGCAACCTTCAAACAGTAAAGAACTCATCACCCCACCCCCATCAGGTCCTGGAGATGCACCTTGGCTGGCCAGAGTGGCTGAGAGGTATCGCTTATCTCTCCTCTAATCAGTCCTTAAGAGCCCACAGGGACATGTTGCACGTCAACAGCAACAAAAAGAAACCCCTCAGCACCCACAAGCATAACTGGATATAGTAGTTATTCTATGGATAGATATTACAGTCTGCACAAGACTAAAACAACTACGTAACAACGCTCACAACGAACCCCCAACAGTTATGGAGCTGCTGTAAGAAACATGAGTTTACCCAGTCAGAGCCTGTTGGGGAGGATGATGATCGGGTACAGATTTTCTCTCCAAGTCGGGCCTGGACAATTACTTGTACCGTCTGGAATAGAAAGGACAAGATGCACACTCTCATTTGGAGCTCAGCAGAGCCCTCACTCAGTTCAGAACCTGAGCTAGACAAATTCCAAGTCAAAAAATCAAAGGACTGAGCAGGATGTAGAGAAACAGAGTTTGCTACACTAACCTTCATTTGTAATCAACGTCAATTTTTACATGTAATGAGTAAACCTATTTCAGACAGAAAATAATTTTAACCTGACCTTTCTTGGTAATAACATGAAGTGACCAAGTCAATTTTGTGATCAGGAGTTGCACAGTTATCAGTAATACTGGAACAAAACTTACAACTATATTCTGAAACTGAACACATGAACAAAGTCCGGTGAATGTGTACCCTCGTAACAGAGCTACTGTCAGTGTCTACTGGTATCTGTGTACCACGTGAAGCCAAGTTTCATCATTACCTGTCACTGTAACTCAGAAGAACATTCTGGTATTATCTGCTTTTGGATCCAAGATAAAAATTTACATTAGCTGAAAAGAAAGAGTGGGGTCCAACAGAAGATAGTACCTGATAGCTCGATGGATAGATGTGTTTATAGCAGCCCAAAGCTCAAGTGCCTATATCTGATCCTACAGGAGGACACTTCTGGGGAAGGGAAGAGGATTCAAAGGTAGAAAAAAGGGGAAAAGATGGCTTTCTAGTTATTCTCAGGCATCTCCTAAGTTTGTCATCAGTTTTTGGTCTTTAGCAAAAAAAAAAAGCCAAAACAAAACCAACCTTGTTACACAGCAAGTTATGTTTGTTTTGTTGTTTTGGGGTGGTTGTTTTTTTTTTTTTAAACAAGAAAAAAGAGGTATTTGCCCACAGGAGAGTTACCTTTAAAGCAAAAAATTTGATGAACTTGTCCAGGTCCTTCCTGTCCTGGGAACTGAGATCAGTGTCCATTGCATATGGCAATCTGAAACACAGCACAGATATGGGAATGAAGTCTTCCTTCAGCTTTCTGCTTCTACTTCAACATTTAAAAAGTAATTTGCCATAATACTAAACCACTGCTGGAACAGGCTACACAGCTGCTTTACTTCCAACAAGCAGGACTGGCGGTAAACCTGTACAGCTACAAGTTTGCTTACAAGGAACTGAAAAGATCTATTTTTGCCAAGGGGTACACCGAAATTCTCTGTTCAGTTCTCTCGAAAGCTCTGACAACAACTACTTAGCTCCCACATTCCCACTGCCTTGTTTTTCAAAACATGACTTTCTAACAACACAAGGAACTTGCTCCGCGCCTGAAGTGAGGCGGGCAAGGCCCTCGCCAGACCCCTGCCACCATCGTGCCACGCGGCCTGGGATAAACCACCGTTTTTCTGTCTCTCAGTTTCTTCATGTGTAAGTTAATAATCATATAGAGATCATGGGGAGGAACGAACGCCTTAATTAGCAGCACTGATTGTACTTCTGGCTCATAAGCCTTCAAAGTATTCATTCACTCTTAACTCCTTGCTGCTGTTTTTGTTTTGAGACAGCTAATCACCCTGAGGCGGCTGGTCAAACATCACCTATTTATGGAATGCTGCTCATCACCACATGCTGGCAGTCTGAGGTCAGCGAGCAGGAGTGGCTGCCCTGCACAAGGGTCCCCTGCTCAGTGTTCAGTCTTGAAGCAAAGATTGGATTTGCAGGAAGGTACAGTATTTATACAAACTAAAGCACAGCAGGGGACAGGGGCTGACAACATACAATCTTTAATGACTACACGCATCCAGTACTTCTATTTACAATATTTCACTTAATAGCAGTAAATTACTATTTTAAGTAAAGCTTCAGGAACATCATCCAAGGAGGGCTGCTAGATAAGAGTACTGCATTTATAGAGTGCTTATAGAGAAGAATTCTGCTTTCTGAAGGGCTCACTAAGAAAGCTGGACGTCTGGTATGGTTGAAAGTTCCTAGGCTACATTTATACTGCATCTCCTAGCGCTGTACTTGTCCACGTCACAAATTTAACTTGAGAACTAACACCACAACGATTCAATATTAGATGCATCACCAGATTCTTCTTTGGATATTTTAATATCCTCATCAAAAGTTTTACACTTTCTTTCACTGCCTCTACCCTCCACTAGACAGAGATTACAGGTCTTTGCTACTGGTGGGAGAGGATGCAAAAGGAAGTCAGCACTTAAGACCCTAGATGCTGAATTGCTGCAGCACTCCAACTCAAAAAACGAAGCTTTTAGTATAGACACTTCCCACTACAAAAAAAAAGGGGAGAATGACCTGCTGTTACTCTTTTGACATAACTAAGTAAAGCAGTGTAGATGTTGAGGGGACATGAGTTCTACAACAAAACCTGGCTGATACAGGCAATAAAGCACTGCATTCAAAAATACATCTTCTCAGCAAAGAGAATGCTGACATTTAAACACCAAGAGAAATCAAACTAGCTTTAAATGTGGAAAGAAGTGACAGGACGTTTCTATGTGACCCTTGGAGAAAGGTGCAAGGGAGTATCTATGTCCTTATGTTGTAGAAGAGCTGTTGAATAACACACCTACATTTGCCTTTCAGGGCTGGAAAAGAAGTCTGGTATCTACTGCAAGACAAGGGTGATGGGCTCGCTGGTCTGTTAGGAAACAAAGCAGATCATGAGCACAGCTCCCTGTGCAGTACAGGGATTAATTCTAATGACTATATACTCCAGGGTTCAAAGAATGATAGCTTCACAGTTCTGCCCTGCTGCAGCAGAACTGGGATTATTCCTGCAAGACCTCATACAATCTGTAACGTTCATGAAACATGTCGAGTTTCATACTCTTAGCTCTCAAGCTCCAAAGAGTAGCAACCGTTGACTCACCCGAGCCTACTGTAAAGCAGAAGCTATCGGGCAAGGTTTCCTGTCAGGAACTTGTCATTCCAGGGGGAAACTGAGACCTTGGAACTCCTCTCCTAATGTCTCTAAGGGCTGTCATTTAATGACCACTGTCTCGTTTTTGCAGGAGGGCCTCTAGTGATTATCTAAGATCTGCCAAGACTTAGGACAGTGTTTAGCTTTAGAATCATTCTTGGTAAGAGTCAAGATGGTCTAAAATTACAGCAAACACAAAAATGCCTTGGAACCCTCAGGTTAGCTGTCACCAGCTGACCTGAACAGGAAGGACATTCTTAAACTCAGTTCCACCAAACTCATTCAACTTTGCAAGTCCTGTAGGTCGCAAGACCAGCATGGCTCCTTGTTAAGTGCCAGGATGGCACTTATGGCTCAAGGAAAATGCTGTCCAATTTGACAATGAATAACAACTAGAAGGAAATAAACTTTGGTCTAGGTTAGAACCCCACAGATGACTGATTCTCCCTCAACCAAGAAATACCTTATGTAAACTGATACCTCAATTCTTTAGCCTTACACATAGGCTGTTTGCAGGTAAAAACAAGCAACCTGACCATGTGGCTTTCTGCTTTGTCTCTCTCTTCCTGCAACATCCATTTTCATACTAGTTTACTTTGTTTATATGCCTTTGTCTCCACTATCTTCTAAGCAGAAATACCAGAGAAGATGTTGAAAGAACTGCCACATGTGACTCTTAACTAAAGTCTCTTTCTCACTAGGTTATGAGGCAGAGAAGATCACTAGGCTTATCCCAGAATTTCACATCTAAGCATTGTGCCTTACTCTGCTGGTATTTATACTCTCCAAGGAGGACACATCAGTGTAAGCTGTTGGCACCCTATTTGCATGATGCAACCAACTGCAAAGAGCCCTTCCCTTCATGCCTGGGCACAGCCTAGAGAAACTACAGCTACCAGCATGCCGTGCACCCATCTGACAGCCACAGCCCGCTGCCTGCAGGTACCTGTAACCAGGCACGCAACAGGTGCACGCTAACACCTGGGCATACCTGTGCGTGTTTTATACGTAGGAATTTAGCATGTAATCTGTTTGACACTCACTCACATAAAGGGAAAGGAGCAGAAGCACCCAACACATAGCAGGCTTGATTACTGCTGCTGGGGAAGGTATATACAGACTGCTTCCATCACCTCCCCTCTCTGAGATTTCCCTCTGAGCCATGGCTGCTACAATTTAAAAGTCCTTTCAAACAGATATCTACCAATGCAAAATAATTACTCATAGTTCCTATCCCAGAGTGAAATTCAAAAGACCAGAAAGAGGAAAGAAGGGCTGGCACTGTACGGAGTAAGCTGTGGACAGCTCTCATCCCAGCTGTATAGTCACAGTTACCTGACTGCTCCCCCAGAGCTGGCTCCTTGTCCCTACCACTCTTCCAGAACTTCTTTGGTAATCCAGCACCTAAATCTAATCTTCGAGGATGTCCTATGTGAAGTTCCAGAAAACCTCGGTGAATCACACAGGTAAACAAGAAGCACATGGAAGTTTTGGAAGCTTTTAATAGAGTGCCTCTGATAAATAGGCTTGACTGCCAAGAAAGCTTTCCTAGAACATCCCCTTCGATGACCAGGAAGCTTCACTGCAAGCAGGTATTTTCAGCACATTAATAAGCAACTATAAAAAGATCTCCATAAAGACAGCAATCTGTTTCAAGGCTGGGTCTGCAAGTCAAACTCCAGTATCCTACAATTACTTAATCTCCGTTTTGCCTTCTTAGTCAGTTAGTCAGAAACCTGGGGAGAGGGAGGAAGCAGTTCTAAATGTTAAAGCGTGCCACCCTCATTCTTTGAAGTTTATGGATTCTAGCAGAAAAACTGTTTCACATAATATGTTTAGAGAAAATTAAAAGGATCTGTAGTTCACTGTTTGGTTATTTTTTCCTCCTGCTCAGCAAGCAGACTTACTTTGTAATTGATAAATGACTTGGGACATATCTACTAAAGCCTGCAGCTGCCAGCTCCACTGGCTTAAAAACAATATTAAGTAATTCCTGTTGACTAGCAATTACATTCTGTACTTCCCAAAGTTCTAAAAATGGTGTCTGTTCAAAGGTCCATCCTCTCTCATTTTGTTTGTCAGGCTAAAGTATACAAGCTGAACCAGAATCTGCTTCTACAGGCCTTGTACCACAACCACCAATACAAGCACCAGGTCTCAACTTTTAAGAAATCGTACAATACTGTTTAAGCAAAATAAGGTGATCCTGTACGATCCTTCTGGACATCTAAATACAGCCTGGCTCATCTGAATGACTTGTTTCTTGCCACAAGAAGAAGGGTTCCACCAGGTCAGGCCACTCCTACAGTAATTTGATGTTCTAGACTTCATTTGCATAGCCAACTAATTTTCAACTAGGGCAGTAATTTAGCTTGTTTTCCCCCCTTGCAGTATGGCTAGTCATGTCACCTCTGAGCTCTATTTGGCAGTCTGTAGGCTTTAGTCCAAAGTGCCCCCTTTTCTATCGTTTCTCTGACGGGGAAGGTGTCCCCGCTCCTGCCGACTGACCGGCGGTGGCCACAGCTCCCACAGGAAAGCCAGCTGTGATGCTTTATAAATCCCCATCTCTTTTAACAGGTGGCCAACTCGCCCGTTGCAGGAAAACTATGCAACGAACCAGGAGGGGTGAAGTTCCGCACATTTCTAACAGGCTCTGAAGCATTTTGAGTTCAAAGGACACCACCTGGAGAGATTTCGCCAGGCCACGTCCCTCCTGATCCCCACCGACAGCCACC
>VZTU01029977.1:0-36446 GCA_013400835.1 Zapornia atra | reverse complement strand
GGCCCCTTTCCCCGCGGGGTCGCCTCCCCAGCTAGCCCACGGAGGGTGAGACCCGGGGCGGCCACCCGCCGCAGGTCGGGAGGGGAGGCCTCCGGGGAAAGCGGCTCTCGAGTCCCGGGGGTCTCTGCCCCGTGGCCGAGGCTCCTGAACATTGGGTGTTTGTATCCCAGCTTGGGTGCCTGGAGGTCCCCTGTGCGTCGCCCCCTCCCTCCCGCCTCTCCCGAAGCGCAGGAAGGGGCTTCCACGCTCAAGCCGGCCGGGTAAGGTCCGGCTGCGTTTGGGGGCTGCTGTTCGGAAGTAATACATATTTTTCTTGCTATTTTCCGGCCTTAGCCAAATAAAACATGGAGTAAGCAGTGTCTTCTTTATCCCTCCTTCTGGTTTTCATCGTGCGCTGCAGAGCACTTGCTTGTGTAAGTAGTAATTTGCACAAAACGCACCCCTGTGTCCCCAGCACGGTGACCCTTGATTACCCATGTTCTGGTGAGGGAGCATACCCCCAGTTAACTCCCCAGCTACAGGAGCGGTTTTGTTTCCACCTCCAGACAGCATGTAATTTTCTGTAGCGTTCATTGAGCTTTTTGAGGTTACTTTTGGTTGTGGCAGCACTGTGCTTTCTGCTGTCTTTGGAAGGTGCTTTTTGCAACATGATTCCTGCACTGAAACAGCATTTTGTTTTCAAGAGGTGTTTTACCCGTAACTTTTCCCGGTACAGGCTTTTACAGCGTCGCTGTGTTGTAAGAGACTGGCTCAGGCATAGCTGTTACCTGGGCAGGCTAGTCCTCCAGAAGATCAGCTGTGTGAGCACAGGGTCTGTGAATGTCTTGGGGAACAGCGCGCAGTGCTGCTCCACTTTCTCCCCTGTATGAAACAATCTTAGATCTTCATATAAAAACCCGATGTGTTTTTCTATATTTGTCCTTGTTTACTGCCCCACCCAATTTGGTGTCCTCTGCAAATGTCATCTGGTTTGTCTGCCTTTGCCACTCCCATCCTCTTTCAAATTGCTAATGGGGATGTTAAAATGGGACCTAGGAATGACCTGCCGGTAGTGTACGCTTACTGCCAATCCACTACCAGACTGTTTTAATGTTGTTGTTGGGTCAGTCTTCAGAATGTGGTGTGGGGTTAAATCCAGGTGGATTTGAATACCTTACAGGTGATGTAGGCATCGTTACCTGAAATTCTCTGCTAAATTTAAAATCCCTATTTGTATTCTGAAAGGCTGCTGTGAGGCGATTTCTAACATTTTGTAACTCTTCAGTGTAGCTTGCTTTGTCCTTCTGTAGTCAGCAGCTAGTGCTGGCTGGAGATAGATACATTTTTTAAAGTTGGTCTGTTTGTGTTGTGATGGTAACAAGTATCTTGTAACTCATCTGCTGGTTTGTGGCAGCGTGGCTGTTAAGGAGTTCAGCAGTCCGTTAGCATTTATACTTTTTCTGGTCCTCAGACTGAAGTATATATTTGGGACTTGCCTTTTCAGATTTAGTTGCTTGGGAGCTTACACAGAATGTTTACTTTGCTGGCAGCTTCTTAGTTTTGTTTCTTTTGCCCTTTTCTGAGTCATAATTGACCCTCTGGATTCTTGTTTGGTTGTTTTCTACTTTTCCATTTTCTGTGCTGCACTTTTAACTTCTACACAGCTGTAACAGCCAGTTGTAAAGAAGACCAGCACCGATACTGTCTGCCAGTTTCCCTTTGCTGTGAGTTAGGGATTTGAATACTTACTCCTTTTTATGTGTTGTAATTTTTAATGAAAGTTCTGGGAAGTAACTTCAGTATCTTTTACTCCATGGTTAGCAAGTTAACTGAAGTGAAGGCTCTTACAAAGTTACTGTCGATGTTAATACTTATTAATACTATTAATGCAAATAATGTGAGCATTTTTTTTCCTCCCCCTATTGAGTTTGTGTTGCTGGAGACCTGATAAAGTGCAAAGTGTGTGTTAATAGCTACCTTGTGTGTTTTGCTTTAGTAGCCCCTGCACCAACGTAGCAAGGGGGGTGACAGAACCAAAATCTTCGGGAATTATGAGGTGATGTGCAGTAGCAGAGGGTTATTATTAGAAATATTTTAAAGGGTAGTTAAATGATGCTTAATGAAAGACCCTATTGATTGGGTTGCTTAGGACAAGAAGAGATCTACTTATCTTAGTGAAGAGCTCTGACTGGGATTGTTGTCTGGAGACAACAAACAGTTACTAGTCTTTGTAAACTGTTTGTTGAAGGCATGCAGAAGGATGAGGTGCCAGACCTGAGCATGGAGAGAGTATCTTCATCTGTGAGCTCACACAACTCCACTTCCAGTGTTCTCAGTGAGGTCTTTTGGGCTGTCACGGCAGGCTCATTCCTGCTGCTCTTCTCCTGGTATGCAGCGCTAATTCTCCACCTTAAGCAGCATAAAATTACTGAGAGGGATCTCTGATGGTGTCTTGGACACCATCCCCTCTCCCTTTTTATTTTTCCTCACAATTTCAGTCCAAGGCCAACAAAGGAAAGTGTGTCAAGAGTTGGCTGTCTCTCTTTGTTCAGAGTCTAGATCCTCTTTGCCCCCCACCTGTTCTTTAGTTCTGATACATCTGTGCACGAAGCTCCTGTGTAGAGCCTTTTTGCTTTTTGGCTTGTGACCATATGTAATTATTTCCATGTGCACAGGAAATCATAAGAACTATGTTGGGTTTGTTTTGAACTATGTTCTTGCTTCCAGTTGCTTTTTCTTTATCACTTGGATAAGGTGCACATGCCTTAAGTGCAGCCTTGAATGTGTAAAATACTTTTGTTTTCATCTTGTGGGCACCCGATGTCGCTTTGACTGTTCTGTAATGTTGGTGCTTCCAAATTTCTCTTGTGTGTATGATGTCACTAGGGGGCATTTGGCTGCGGCTCTTGGGCTTGAGGAATCCTGATATCACTTAATGTCAATACTGGGATTTTGAATGAAAATTCCCTTACTTTCCTATCTAAAGCAGAATAATTGTCTCCAGGGGTTAATCTGGACTCTTTGTTGCTCTCTTTCTCTATATATATATGGGTCTAGTTCTCTCTTTTCCATAATTTCCTGCTATCTGCAGTACTTAATAAAAAGATGCTTTGCTCTGAGTATGGAATTGAGAGAACTTAATCTTCTGGATTTCAGTTCTGCTGTTTGACTTATTGTACAGCTTTGTGAAATTACATTTATTCCCTTCCTGTCTTCTGGATTTGAACTATTATCTCTCGTCTCAAGAATTCATTACATTTATGTGGACATGGTAATAATAGTCACAAAAGTGCTCCATATTCTCATTGGTAAACAAAACTGCCAGCCTCTAGATGCAGTTGATCGCTTTAATTTTTATTACTTCCCTTCTTATATTTATCATTCATTTTCTGACCTTCAGGAGTTGATATCCGGAAGTTCCTTTTCCACTTCCTCATCATTTTGCTGTAAATAGTAATTTAATGTACTACTTTTGACTGGAAAGTTCTCTTAAGAGTATTACAATTAATTTTATCCAGACAAGGAATACAAATTAAGGTTCTAATGGTAATCAGCTCCTTTTTGCAGTCGTATAGGATCTTGAAATGACAATGTACGGCTGACAACTTTGAAATGTAATTGAATTTCCTGAGCTGCTTATAGTTTAAAAGTAAAACATGGCATTTAATTTTTAAGTCATAAGCACTAATACAAGTTATTTTTCTTTAGCTACCCTGTTCTGGCTTACGTGGAAGCGCTTAGAGCTGTGGATATAACTTAGAGCAGTGTATCTAGTGCCTCTGCAGAAGGTGTGCTTTGGAATTACTTTTCAGATCTCTCTGGCCTTAGTCAAGGGGTAGCTTTAGCTTGCAGAATACTACTTCTGGGAATATCTTACACACTTTGAAAACAAAAACCAGGGCCGTATAACAAGAGTGCCTTCATGATACTAGTTGCATAGTTTCGTCATTAACTTTCTTTCTTACTAAGGCTTTTTTTAAGTGTGTAGTTTTTTCATATTTGGGGGTACTTCGAGCACAGAGCCACTCTTCAACTAACGTCAGGAATCTACGTGATTCTAGTGTCTTCAATCCAGCTGCTTCTGTGTTTTCAAAAGCATAATGAAGGACGCAGAAGTAGAAACAGCAAGAGCATGGATTCCGGTTTTGTTTTTCTCATTGCTTTGATTAATCATGCTTAAGACAATTGTTTGTTATACCTCTGTGGGCTATTTTTGTGGGTTAGCCTTGTTTAAAGATTCCAGTGCAGTGTAACTTCATTTGCAAGATACTTCTGCAAGATAAAGTTGTCACTGTACAGAATGTTTTCATTTGTTGGTTGGATTTTAAATCAAGAAAAGCTAGGACTTCTGAGAATGGTCATATAGCTGGTATGGAGGTACCATAAGTGGAGTCAAGGGAAAACAAATCATGTTGCATGAGGAAAATTTAAATATGTAGCCAATCAGGTGTCTTGTCAGAAATTCACGTGGCCCTGTGGCTTAATAGTCAACATTGTCCCTTTCCTCCAACTCTTGTCTTAATTTTTGATCTGTGTGTTATGGGTGGGTCATGTATGTTGCATCTTCTTTACCAATTTTGTTGTTTTGTAGCGTGGTTCAAATTCCAGTGCTACATAGTTCGATTACTTAACAAACCAGGACTCTCTGAGGTGTCGTGTTTGTTGAGCTGAGCTGATGCAATGCAAAGAGGGCAAATCGGCTTTTTTGTGCTGTTTAGGGGGTAAACTTTTTACAATTTTGCCTTGTATTTCAAGTGAAGACACGAAAAAGGTTAGTGGGAATGGCGTGATGCTTGGTATGAATTGAATCCCTATTTTTAATAAAAGTCATAGTAGAATGCAGGTTTTTTATCTGGGATAACACTTCTGGGTCTTCTTAAGTGGTATTGTTTCTCTGTATTGCAGAGGGGAAGGAAAACTTGGAGTGTAAACAGGGAAGAGCACTAGAGGGTCCCTGGAGTGGTGTGATTGCTCACATATATTCCCAATGATGTTTTAGGTATTTGCTTTGTTCTTTGAGATCTGTTTCTGGGTCTCAGAACCAGGTTTTAGTGCTTTATCACCAAAGCTCCTGAGAAAGCAGAGGCTATGTAGTCCGTAGTTATGGGCAGGATGATCTCCGGCTGTGTTTGGTACGCACAGCGTGTTCTTCTTTGCTCCTTTGAGCTTCCAAAAGACATTGGTGCCTTGACAGAACAATTTGCCTCAAACTTAAACTCTGTAAAATATATGGAAACTGATTTGTTGTACAAAATACTTTGAGGAAATAGCATGTTTTGTGAGTGCAGCCTTCGTGAGGGTCACTGGTAGTGAAGATAAAGCATTTGGGCTCTACCATTGCGTATGCTGCTTTTACACCTTCTGATTGTTCTTGGAGAACCCACCCACGTGTACAATAGTGGGAACACTAAATTCATAGTAATATTTATTAAATTACTAAAATAAAAAATAAAATACTCTTGGACTCTAATATCTTGCTGAGATTCAAAGCATGAGATGTTGCAGTTGAATGTGGAACAAATTAAATGGCAAGCTTTACAGTTAGCCCCGGACACTTTGCATTTGATAACGAAGGCACTGGCTTACAGCATAGGTAGGGCTGTGCCAGAGCTTGGCTAGTTCAGGTACTAATGATCTGTTTCTTTACACAGCTTGTGGGACTTTGAGACAGAAAGCACCAGCACATATTTTTTTTCCTGTCTTATCTTTTCTAGAGAAGCTTATACACGTATTCTCTCTGTTGATCCCAGATTGCAAAGCCAGAGATGGCAACATTAAGTGAAGTATAAAAGCTCCTTTCTTTATTAGTCAACTGAGACCTGTTCAGGGCAGCAGAATTGTCTGAAATTATTTGGACATTTGTATCTTTTGGATAGAGGTTCTGTTATAAATAGAATTTACCAATTGTAAGGGGTTTTTTTCCTCTTTTCTTTTTGCACACTGGCATAGCTGTTTACACTGTTTCTGTGTGCATGCATCAGGAAAGGCTTTTAGTAGTGGACTCAGCATGATGGAACCAAGCCATCCCTTGGAGTGGTAATAGATTTGTAGCTTGAGAGCTGAAGGCCACATGAAATAACTTATTTTCCCCAATGGAGAATTGAATAACATGAGGTAGTACTCCAATATTCTTCCTTGTATCAAAGCCAGCTCTGCTCCCAAAAGGTGGTACCAGAATCTCCACAAAAGCAGTAATGCCAAAGATGTTTGGGAAGGGGGGTGGGGACGTGTTAAGAGATGGGACCATCATCTCTGCAAAGCACTTACATGTCTAATTAGAATGGTAAACTGCTGCATGTTGCATGAAATATCTTGGTATCCTTTCTGTATGGTCAATTGAACGTGCTGCTTTTTATTCCTCTCTCTCCCTGCCTTTTCATCAGTTTTCATGAGGTCTTGTGCAGTCACTATGAAGTGTTACCGATTTGCTGCTTCGCTTTGGTTTTCTAGAGGTTCATCATCTGTAAAAATGACAATTACAAGTGAGCTTGTATTGCTTTGAGGATGTGAATTCTTAAGGCTTCTTCAAGGACACAGCTGGCACAGAGCAAGTACAAGACTTGGGGCTGTGCTGTGTAAGGTTCTTTCTAAAACTGTAAACAGCCCAGCATGCTGTCCTGAAATGCCCTGAAGGGAGAAAACTGTTAAGGAAACAAAGCTGCCAATTATAGAAAAATTTCTGACTCTCCATTTTCTGTGGTGCCCTGGCCTACATCCAGGGCATCAGTCAATCTTCCAGTTGCTGGACTGCACTTTTGGTCATTAAAAAAACCCCCAAAACCCTCAAAACCCCCCAAACCCAACAATAAGAAGAAAACACAAAAATACCGATCCCATAGCTGTTCCTTGTTTTGGTGGTCAGCTGTTTATCAGTTTTGATAGCATGGGTATTTGTAATAGAAGCTGTTACTGAATCAGTCCACGGCTTTCCTGGACAGGTTTGACCCAGTGAGCTGCAAGTTTTCTTTATCCTGTGGCCTAAGAAGTATTTTCAGACCCACCGTGTTTCATTTCAACGTTGTTAGTCAGGTGGCTACTCAGTAGCTATAGTTATGGTTGGTACTTCCATGGTTTAGCTGCTAGTTGTATTTAATACCATGCTCTCATTACTTGGCTTCTTATAGTAGAGCAAAATGTTTGGAGTTGGTGGATGTCTTTATTAGATTAGAGAAGGAACTGTCTGCTTTAAAAAAACCCCAGCCCAACTACAACAAAAAAACCCTGCCAAACCCAAAAAACCTCAAGAACAACAAAAAAAAAACCCAAACCAAAACTGAACCTATGATCCAGTAATAAGTTTAGAGGCTTCCAAATAGAATGAGAGTAGGTAATGCCCATGTCTACACTGCATCTATTTCTCCATTTGAAGGTTCTATTTTTATTTGCCGGTCTGAAGTGTCACTAAATGTGTCACCAGCTAGCAGAGAGCAGTTACTGTGTTCAGGGTCATTGAGATAAAGGGCTAAACTTTCACCTGTTGAGGCACGAGTAAAGCTTGGCCCCCAAAGGGATTCAGGGGAACACTGGACTGCCAGCTGCCCTCAAGAAGGATGCATTCGGTGTTTCCTGAAGAGATCCCAGCTTTTAAAAATCCTGGGCAGGGTACTGTGCAGGCATTTAGAGCCCCGAGATTCTTTTCTTTTCTTCTCCAAGGGGATAAAGAGGTGAGTCAGAAGAAGCTGCAAAACCAAGGGGCTGACCCTGAAGGAAAAACATCAAGTTCAAACGCGCACAGGAGGCTCACATATGAAGCCAAATTAGTTTGATAAATTGGTACACATCTGCAAAGATTTAGATAAGCTGTCTTAAGGTAGGTACTTGATTCTTACATAGCAAAGATGGCTTGGTCTTTCAGTGAGGTGAATACCAGGGTTTCACTAACTGCAGTTGTAAGTCCTGCCTGTTTCTTTATTTTCCAATATGTGAACTTGCTCGTGGCATAAATAAACATAAAGATGTTTGTTAAACCTCTTGATTTCCGTGTTGCTATTGTACTTCAGAGAACATTAGTCTTTCGGATAGGACTGAAATGTTCCCATGTTGTCAGAGCTTTGTTCTTTCTCATGAGTAATTGGGTTATCCTGCGTGTAAATTATCAGGATCTCTTAAGTTATTTAGGTTATTGGTCCTTTGCAGGTATCAAAAGGCTATTCCAAAACTTAATTTTTGAAACCTCTCTAAACTTCCATCTTATTCCAGCTCCCAGTCTGGTTTTCCATTTGTGTCCAGTTTAGATATTTTTATGTTTGTTTATTCTTGGGTTGTTATAGTCCTTACTCCTTGAATGCAGCCATATAGAATATTCAGCTGCTGTTTCCTTAATTTTCCTAGCTGAAGCTAGAGTTATGGTTTCCTTCTGCAAAACAGTTTTTACTGAGTGTCCACCGTTCTACCTCCACCGTCCTTCCCCTCGGCGCAGCTTGCCATCTGCATCCAGTCACTTCCGAGCATGGGTGCCTAGCACTGTTTGCAGAACCCAGATAAGGATTTTTTAGCATTTAGTGAAAGAAAGATTGTTGGTTTAGTCATATTCTGTGCTTTTGGCTGTATTTACGGCAGTTATCCTTGTTCTAGCTTTTTGGGGTTTGGGCTTTTTTTAATCTCTTCAGTTGCTCTTAAGAATCAGCTTGCAGCATGACATCTTTAGTTTTTGTGTTTTCTTTCCAGTAAGGCTTTTATTTTGTAGAATAATTCCTACCCAGTGTTTGGCTGACTTTCACAGATTCTCAAAAGAAGGCTTATTTTACACTGCAGAGTTCAACTTCTCTAAAATAGATGATCCCCATGCTGTTCACATTAAACATCAGGGAATTTCCAGCTAGCTTGGATTTCTTTGTGGTGAATTTCTTTTCTAGGAGGATGGATGCCTTCACTTGTTCATCACTTTGGTACCCTTTATTGTACTTTAACAAATGAAAACTGGTCTGCTTTAGTAGAACTTATTTTCCTGGCTTATCTCTTCAAACAGCTCCTCCCTGTAAGCAGCAGCTGTCTTAAATCATCTGTTCAGGAGGGGTTTTTTTAGGGAGAGTGGGAAGAAAGAAAAGTTTGCTAATGACCGTTCTGAGTTTTGTCATTTAACAATTCACCTCCTCTTGTATACGTGAACCTTTTTTCTGTGTGGGTTTTTTTTCCCTTAAGTTGAATATTGATGGTTTTGTTTAGTGTAACGTGAACCAAGGAGGATTTATCTTCAGATCTTTATATTCTAAAGAGATGACAGCATAGCATGCATGCTCTGCTGGGATCAAAAGGTAATAGCATTACAGCAGCATTTCTTGGTTTATGTATTCTAAGGAACTTTTTTGTTTAGTTTCTGGAGGGCGTTTGGTGGCAAACTCCAATGTACAAGACCTTTCAAAAGCTGTGCAACTTGATTGCTATTAGGGTTGCTATATTTAGTTCTTCCAAAGAATTAACTTTTTTTTTCTAGAAAACTGGTATTAATGCTTTCCTTAGCGGCTCAAAGCGTACTAAAGGCATTAATCTTTGGCGGCGTGCGTTACTTGGGTGAGCTGTTGTTCTGAGAGCAGTGTGGATGGAAAGACCATGTGCAGACTGGGCAAATGAATCATCTTGATGGAGCTGGCAAAGTCGCTACTGCAGTGTAAGGTTTTGGTCTGATACATGGTTGTTGTTGTGCCTTGTAAGGTGTTATGATGGAGTGGGAAGTACTTTGGATTTGAGGTCTATCAGTCGTCTGACCTTTGCCGTGATTATAACTACTATTACTGAATTCTGAGTAGTTCCCCAGAGACTCTTGTGTCCTGTTGTCGATTTTTAACATTATTCCTCTAGCTATCAGTCACCCTTCCAGATAGGACCCAAGTCTTTGAGGCCTAAAGATTGTCTCTTCATACAGCTTTTTTATTTTATTACATGCATCAGGAATCAGAGGGAAGGGAAATAGTTGCAAGATCAATTTTTTTATTCTCTTTAGATGTGGTATGCCTAGGGCGTGTGTACAAGGAAAGGTCTGGGTGCATTAAAAAACCTTTCAAAGTAATCTTTAGCTGCAGAAATATCAAGATTGGGCCTCAATAATGGAAGAAATATGCAAAGGCTGCAGGGAGAGAATAGATTTTTCTATTAAATCTAGTCTTCTGGGATGTAAAGCTCTTTCTTCATCTAGGTGATCAAGGTAAAACCTGCCTTACTTATCCTTCTCTTCTCTTTCTAGGTTTCCATGAAGATAAACAATTGAAATGTGGATAGCCTATTTGTAGCTTGGTGGTGGTTGTCATCTGGAACGTGCCGGTGTCTCCTCCCAGTAGTTGGTGTAACGTTGGCTGCCGAGAGCCATGAAGGTTGTACCAGAGAAGAACGCTGTCCGCATCCTGTGGGGTAGGGAACGGGGTACCCAAGCCTTGGGTGCTCAGCGGCTCCTGCAGGAGTTGGTAGAGGATAAAACTCGATGGATGAAATGGGAGGGCAAGGTAAGGTTGTGGGATAGATTGACTTCAGACTGGGGGAAGGGAGGCAGGGGTTTGAAATATGTTGTCTCATGATTATACATTTGATGTGTTACACTTGATATGCTCTCTGGCTCTATTCAGTTCCTGCAGTGATGTGACACTAAATACATTCCTGCAGTGGGTTCCCCTTGTTGTCTGTGTGGCTTACAGTTAATGTATGATCATATGACACTTGCAACACTTCCTGCTTTGTTGGCTTTTTCAGAAAGTTGAGTTACCAGACAGTCCACGCTCCACCTTCTTGCTGGCGTTTAGTCCAGACAGGTAATTAACTCCTAGTTCGTTCCCTGTTTCAGCAGTCTCCTTACACTTACAAAAGTGATGGAGGCTTGTGCCCATTGAGTTGCCCACTCCTGAATAGCCGAGTGAAGCGTCTGGTTCCTGATATGCATGGACGGAACGTGCGCACCTTCCTAATCTCACAGCTTCCAGCATAGTTGGTGGTTAATTCCTGAGGTACCTGAGCAACGGAGAAAGGTTCTGTGCAGCTACTGTGGGATTTCATAAGATCCTCGAGGGAGGAAAGGGTATTTTAGCACAACACGCTGAGTGATGGAACACCCACTGGGGTATCTAGGACTAAAGAACAGAGCAGAACGATGCGTGTATTGGAAGCAGAAATGGAGGTGGGATCTTTCTTAGCATCACTTGATTTGACAATGGTTGAGGTGGTGTGGAGAACTGGGAATATTTATATGCCCCAAACTGTCACTCAGGAGTAACTTCTGAGCTGCATGTTCACTCTGATTTTGAAAGTCAAGTTTGTGCTTGCAGATCAGAGGAGCTCACATTTGCATGGACCCTGGAATCTGGCTGCAGGAAGCTTTGTGGCCATTGGTGAAACAGTAGCCTCTCACCCTTTGAGCTCTCTGTGGGAGAGCTGCTGGGTTAGGTGTGAACAGACCCTGTTGAGATGAAGCTAACCATGGTCTGGTTTTACTGTACCCTTCTCCGGGTAATGTTTGTCCCACCTTCTGCGTTCCCAGGACCCTAATGGCTTCCACACATGTAAACCACAACATCTACATCACAGAGGTCAAAACGGGCAAGTGTGTTCATTCCTTGGTCGGACATCGCCGCACTCCCTGGTGTGTCACCTTCCATCCCACCATTCCGGGCCTCATTGCTTCAGGATGTCTAGATGGGGAGGTTAGAATTTGGGATTTACACGTAAGTCTTTCCTGAAACATACGTGCTTTTGGTATTTGGTGGGTGGTGGCTTTTTTGTTTGTGTCTGAGTTTGTTTCCTGAATGTTGCCTTGTAAGAGCTGTTTAGAAGCTTTGCTGGAACCTGTCTCTAAAAGTGCAGGATAGATCAGAGCTATCCTCTCCTGTCTGGAGAGGTGGTGACACATGCTTTGCTCAGTCCTGCCAGGTAGGTCACGCTGCTTAGCCGTGCCTGTTTGGTTAAAGTGGTATAGATAACACTGGAGAACATTGTGCAAAATGCCTGTTCAGCTTATGTGAAAGAGGTGCTGTTGTTCGTTCCACTGAGCATATCTGAACTCCTCATTAGAGACCCAATTGCTGCTTTGCCAGTTCTGCCTAGCCTGGTGCTTGGCAGAGAGACAAAACCTACGTGCTTACCTGGTCGCTCTGAAATGCATCGTTTTACAGGCTGCCTGAGACACTCTTACCTACAAAACTATATCTGTGGTCATTGCTGCAAGTGGGGTTATGTTCTAGACATGACATGTGACTTGTATGAGAGCAGCTGCTGTTTTTTGCCAAGAAAGCATTTAACTTCCATGCTCTAGACAGATTCTAGGAGAGGCGGCACGTATGTGGAAAACTGATGAACTCAAGCTCTGTGATAAACTGTGTGTGATTCTTGACTCCTCACTCAGGGTGGAAGCGAGAGCTGGTTCACAGATAGCAACAATGCCATCGCGTCGCTTGCTTTTCATCCTACGGCTCAGCTCCTGCTGATTGCAACTGCCAATGAGATACACTTCTGGGACTGGAGTCGTCGGGAGCCTTTTGCAGTGGTGAAAACAGCCAGTGAAATGGAGCGGGTCAGGTGAGTTCCTGTTCCTAGGGGAAGAGAACACCTCTATGTGAAAAATCTTCAGATTTGGGGAGTTCCTCTGGGATTCTGCACTGAGGCAGCAAAGTGTTGCTTGGAGCTCCTTGATTCAGCTGGTAGAAAAACACTCCTGTGGGCAGGAAAAGAGAAATGAGAAAATAACGTGTGAGCTTGGTTGTTCCTATTTGTAGTCAGACATGTTCCCGGAAATGCCCAGAGTCTACTTCATGTTTTGTATGCTCGGTAATTAAACTCCTCGGCCATAAGGATGAGAGAACCCAGAAGCTGCTGAAAGGGAATGCTGAGCTTTTACTTTGGCGCAGCTATAGAGGAAACTGCATTGCTGGAAACTTGATGCCTTCTTTTGAGCAATTTAAAATAAGACATTGATGTAACTCTCAAGGCAAGTTAATCTCTCCCTTTGCACCAGATTCCAATTTGTAATACATATATGTATTCCTTAAAATTTCCTGGCTATTTCAATTGGTACAGCAGTACTTCCTTCTAGCTTTTAACTTCTGTATCGTGTTGTTGCGGACTATAAAGTAGCTGCAGCCTTCAGCTAGATAAGTATGTTATCTCCTCCTTAATGCTTAAACTTTTTGACATCCTTCAGATGATGATGATGGTAGTGTTCTCATTGTAAGTATTTCCCATGGAGTTTTCTTCCTTGCTGTGTCAATGTGAATCCGAACTGGTGATTGATACTGTGGCTCTGCTTTTGTTTTAGGTTGGTACGGTTTGATCCCTTGGGACACTATTTGCTCACAGCAATTGTTAACCCTTCTAACCAGCAGGTAAGTGGAATGTCAGTACCTGTATTGACTGGCTAATTAGAGGATGGTTTCCAAACATTAACCCTCATCTGTTCCTAAGCAGCCTTGTGCTTCTCTGAAGTCCTTCTAAGCTGAGTTCTGTCTCACCTTAATTCATCGTGTGAATGTTCTTGCCTCGTGCAGAGCTGCTAAAGAGCTCTCCAGAGTGTGTTTGTTTTGCCCTTGTTGTGCCATTAGTGGTGGGACAGGTGTCCCAGTGGCCCTGCACTTTCAGTCCTATTGTGACATCCTGCTGGACTGCTCCCCTCAGCTGCTGACCTTCAGATGCTGATGCTTCTTTCTCTTCATGTGAATAGTCTGTTGTCAGAGGTCACTGGGCTGTAGGAAGAGGTTGTCTGGATCCATAAAATGAGCTCTGGAACAGTCTCAGCTGGTTTCCTGCAAGTCAAGGCCTCTAGGAAGGGACTTACCGCATCCTTTCATCTGTTCGGGATGGTAGCTGACTTTCTGCTGTTTGTTTGGAGGTATAGCATTTTGCTGTGAGGTGATTGAACTTTGCTTCCTTCTGCAGAGCGATGAAGAAGTGGAAATCTCCGTGGACAGCACAGAGATGCCTCATTATCGCCAGCGCGCTATCCTTCCATCTCAGCCTGTGAGGCGCACGCCCCTCCTCCACAACTTCCTGCATATGTTGTCCTCCCGCTCCTCTGGCATACAGGTGGGAGAGCAAAACAGTGTTCAAGACTCTGCTACCCCATCCCCTCCACCACCGCCACCACCACCACCTCCGCCTCCAGCCAGTGAGAACACAAGGGCATCTGTCTATAACAGGCTCCGGGAGCGAGTCAGCTATCCCACAGCAGAGTGCTGCCAGCACCTGGGAATGTTGTGCCTTTGCAGCCGATGCTCTAGTGCAAGACTTCCTTCTTCTCTCTTCCCACACCAGGAAAACGCACCCTCCACGTCTTCTGGGGCCACTGGCACTTCCTTCTCCTCTGTGCAGACAGAGCCTTATCAACCCCCAGAGCAGGCATCCGTAGCGCAGGAGGAGCAGGGGATACTTAACAGGCCCTCTGCTTTCAGCACAGTTCAGAGCAGCACTGCTGGCAACACCCTGCGCAACCTTAGCCTGGGCCCCACGCGGCGGTCCCTCAGCGGGCCCTTGGCAGGCCACCAGTCCCGGTACCAACAGTCTGCAAGAGAGATGGCTTCAGGCTTAGGCGGGTCTGACTGGTCCAGGACAGTGCTGAACATGAGCTCACGGTCAGAGCTGGAAGCCATGCCTCCCCCTAGGACCAGTGCCTCCTCTGTGAGCTTGCTGTCGGTGCTGAGACAGCAGGAGGGAGGTTCCCAGGCATCGGTCTATACTTCTGCAACAGAAGGGAGAGGCTTTCTGGCCCCAGGGGCTGAGGCGGACAGTGGTAGTGGCGCTGGTCCGAGCAATCCGGCCAGCATTCGTAATGAGCTCCAGTGTGATTTGAGGCGATTCTTCCTGGAATATGACCGACTTCAGGAGTTAGATCAGGGGATTGGTGGGGAGCCCAGCCAGTCGCAGCAGGCTCAAGAAATGCTCAACAACAACATTGAGCCTGATCGGCCAGGTCCCTCCCATCAGCAGACTCCACACAGCAGTGAAAACAATTCCAATTTGTCCCGGGGTCACCTGAATCGCTGTCGCGCTTGTCATAACCTGCTGACCTTTAACAATGACACGCTGCGCTGGGAAAGAAGCACGCCTAGCTACACACCAGGGCAGGTCCAAAGCACGTTTGAGGGTGTGCCTCCAAATACCAGCCAGGTGCAGCCTGCAGAGAGAACCGAGGGCAGAGCTCCTGCCTCTAGCAGGCTGCAGCTGGGCAGCTCTTCCACCCCGCAGGAGGAGAGGACCGTGGGAGTGGTCTTTAACCAGGAGACGGGGCACTGGGAAAGAGTTTACAGCCAGTCGGCTTCAAGCAGACCTGGGAATGTATCACAGGAGGCCTTAAACCAGGAAATGCCTGAGGAAAGCTCAGAGGAGGATTCACTCAGGAGGTAAGATATATGCTTGGCCTTCCTCCTCTATTTTTCTTAAACCTTTCCCATCTAGTCTGAGTTTTCCAGTGTTTTCAGAGTTAAAAACCTTTTCTCATGTGGTTTTGTGCTATTTGTGTAGATGAAAATCCAGATGCGTTGATGTCTTTTGTAGCTGCCATCATCATGAAGCAGATAGGTTCTGAGGATGTCTGTAAGGACAAATACCAGACCTCTCAATGGGAAAGGCGATTGGTAGTGCAGACTGACAAAAGTATAGGCTGTGGCAGCAGATGTCTGGGGTGAAACTGCGCTTCTGGTGCTTCTCAGACACTGCAGAAGGTTGGGAACATAGGATGTGCTGTGCTGTCATCTGTGCCCCATATCATGTGTGTGCTGCACACTGGGAATCTGCCCAAGGTAGGCATGGAAAATTGGGCACGAGTAGGGAGAGTTGCTTTCTTGAGTGCAGTGACTTGTTAAGGTTGTAGTTGTGAAGTTGGAAAGGTTAACAGTCAGTTCCTTGGTGTTGCCATACAACAATAGGCCAAAAAAAGTCAAAGCTCTGTGTCAGAGGTTTGGGTATGGTCTTTAGTTGTGAACGTTTGGTGAAACCCACACAGTTTGCTTGCCTTGATAAAGAGGTAAGTTTTGAAAGTGGCTCCTATTGACCTGAATCTGTAGTGAGCTTGTTGGGGGAATACTTGTAATTCAAAAATTTAGGCTCTACTGTATTTTCTAAGAAGGTGATTCTTTTTTTTTTTTTGGTAAGGATATATGTATATATAAAATATACTTCAGAGGCATTACAGGAAAGAGAACAAGCCAAATCAAACTTGCTCCAGAAAGGACCTGTGCTTTGTGTGAAGGCATCTCCATTGGCTTGTATGGTTGATTTGGATACTTTGGTACCTTGGATAAGGTTTACTACTACATTTCAGTTCGACGTTCACTCTGTCAAGTGGTTTGCCTTGTCAGGGAAAAGGTCCAGTCCTGCTATTTCTCAGAAATGAGTGCTTTGTGCTGTAGGAAAGTGACATTTCCAGGTTGGATGCAGATGTAACTGACTGAGGCAGCTTGGTACATAGGAGTGCCTGAGAAAAGGGAATTCTTTCCTTCTTTCTGCAGATAAGCTGATTATACTCAGGCTTGGAACAGTGACTGCCTTTCTTGTTGCTGTAGCTGCATAGCAAATTAGTGGTGGTGGTCATGAAATTATTAATCTGCTTCTAAATCCTTGCCCCAGTTTTTTTTTATAGCCTGCCATAATGACAGTCTCAAGCTGATTACATGGTAACTACTTCTTTCTTGGGCTTGGACTTACCTGTCGTTAATTTAAATCAGATATCCTCTAGTCCCCTTTTAAAGGGCAGAGAGGTGAGAAGGAGCTGACAAATTTTGTTTTAAAATGGCACTAAGTCTTGTATTATCTTTATTTTGAAATAGCTGCAGTAGTGCCTCCACTGCATTGCTTGTTCTCTGGGCCGAGTCACCGCAGTGTCAGAAATGATGAGGGAAAACAACTTATTGATCAGGAGGTTGGCACGTATTTGGGCAGTGAGGTGTGGTGGATCTGGAGATGGGATCTCTTCTGTGAGAACTGTATAATTTAAAAAGCATCCCAAGGCATATAACTTAGTCCACCCCAGTGTGCAGGAGCTGGATGGATCACTGCCTCACAGTTGGAGTCCTGTGACCAAATCTCTGGGTCATTTGGCCCATAGTAGTTGCTGCTGCCTGCTCAGTGGCTGCAGCATCTGCACAGGGTTACTGACCTACCTGGCTGCCTGTGCAAGCAGGTGCTTTTTACCAAGACATTAATTTGGTGTGGTCAATTCGAAGTGTGAGTTTATATTCCAGAGGAGTTTCTGTAAAATGAAACCTTTAGTGAAACCCTTGTGACAGAGGTCGCTGAGAAACTCTTATTTTCCCAGCCTCCTGCTTTTGTTACCAGGCCTTTCTCAGGAACAAGACTGGCAGGGGCTTCTGCTTCCCTTCTGACTGAAGTTAAGGGAAATTTTAGAGTAGCAAGGGAAGAAAGCTGAGAGCAGTGAGCAGTCTGGTATTAAATGCTCATGGCAGCTTTCCTTGAAGTAAAACTTCATTTCTTTCCTGTTGAACACGTTGGGTGGGCTTGTGGGGAGCTTTATGAAATCTCTCCCCTCAAAAGGAGCCTCGCATGTGGGACAGATATATCCTGCAGGTGTCATTTCTTCTTCTTCTCAAACTAGCTGTTACATTTTCCCTTATAGTAACAAGCCAACAAGCATCCACTTACATGGTTTTTGCATAGAATGAGCATCCTCAGGTCCAGCCTCCTTGGCTCCCAGACCTAGGGTGTGCTCCCGCAACTGGAAGTGCTGGAACCACTCCTGCATAGCAGAGTCCAAAATGTGTTGGCCCTTGCAGCTGCAGAAGCATGCAAAGATGGTGACTAAGGTTTGTGAGGTGTAAGCTGCGTAATGCTGAAAGTGCTGGGGAAATAGAAGAGGGAAGGTAAGCCTTCAAGCCTGAGGGTGCAATTGATAACTGCATGCACCCTTCAGACAGTGTAATTTTGTGCCTGTGGACCTTAGGGGAGTTCTTGGTATTGGGGAACAGGCATGGATTTGCATGTAACCTGTTTCATACTCTGTTTTTCTTTGTTTCTCCATTAGATGTCCTCATTGGGCAATTGAGCTCTGCATTCAAAGGCTGGCTGAAAAACTTAATATAAAAATTGTGTCTGGAAACTGTGTACGTTCACGTTCCCTGTCCACGGGTAGGACCCACTCCTTGACCTGGCTTGCCTGGCTGAGAAGTAGTTTGCTGGAAAGATACCGCCGTAGAGGGTCAATTAAGTTAATAGGTAGCTTAATGAAGGTTGTTCTTCTTTGATTTCTGTTGATGCGGCTATGCCAGCTTGGTAAGGAGAGAATTCTGCTTGCTGTTATGGTGCTGGGCTAATTATCTTGGGCTAATCATGAAGGGATTAGTAGGCATGTAATGAAGCTATTCCAGCCTAACAGCTCTGGCACCTCTATTAGGAGGCACATGTATACTGCTGGGAGCCTGGGCAGTATGACAGTCCTGTCCCATTCCGGTTGAGCTGCGCAATTCTTGAAGCTGTATCAGTGATGTATGAAATTGAGGAAGGTTTATGGTCTGCCTTAAGCAGAAGTTGGTGAGACTGAGCTACAGCTTTTTTGAGGTTCTCCAGGCTGATCACATTAATTCAGACGTAGGGAGTTTTCCCCTGTGAATCTATCTGTGCCTCACTTCTAACATCAAAGTGAAAAGAGCCTCAGAAGTCCCTAAAGTTGTCATGTGAAGCATGCTGAATAAAATTGGTGATAGAAACTATTGGCAAGATCTGCGTGAAGGAAAGATAATCGAGCAACAGATGATAGCTAATTTAATTTTTTATAACTTTCTGTTAATTAAAAAACAAGTTGAGAAAACATTGTGTTAATACTGTATCCTTAGTGGGGGAAGAGATCCTTTAAGTACATTTAAGCCGTTGTTGCTGTGTGGGCCAATTTAGGTTGATAATGAAAAGTTGAACGAGGATTCTTCTAGTTGGCTGCTTGTTTGAGAGGAGCTAGTGCCACCTTCTTAAGAAAATGATATATAAAATCCTAGCAGTGCATTCCACTGGAATATGCTTCAGCTGATCAATTAACGACAGGTACAGTGCAATGCCACCTAATAAAACTGATCCAGATCTTCAAATGCCTCCTTGGCTATTTGAATACAACGCAAGTGGTACCTATAAAAGTAGTGCTATTAAAAAAAAATCCTCTGGCTTTTTAAATCTAGTGGTATTTCTTGGTTCTGGCACAGCATCTCAGGCCACAGTCTTTCTGGAGTGGATGCAAGGAGCAAGTAGTGCTATGTATGTCCCTGTTGAAGTATTTCAAACCTTAATATGTGAAACAGTCCTTAGAAACAGGGAAGAGAGATACACAGATGGAAACTTATCCTCTAAGCATTCAAGATTTAGCTGCTTGTAATGTATTAAAGGGGCAATCCTGATGTTTACCTGTCTATTTTGACTAGTGATTTGAATGAATTACTGCAAATGAAAGACAAGCCCTGTCCTATTGCTGGACAGGTTTTATGAAACCTGTGTTTCGAGAGGAAATGCTGATTATTCTTCCATGAAGAACCTTTGTCTGGCAATTATGTTAAACTTCTCTAACCACTCCACTGCACTTATTCCAGAGGTCAATTTCTGTAGGCTGTGGTATGAGTAACTTATGTGTCTTACTGATGTGAAATGTTTTTGCACTGTAGTTTGGCAGAAAAGATAGTCAATTGACATTACCTGAAAAATCTGAGAAGTCTTTTGAACTGTCCTGGGTGATGGATGTGTGATGCACACAGGTAGGAAGAAGTCTGTGTTAGGTGGGAGAGTTTGTATTGTCTGCAGACACTTGTATAAACTCCGGTGTTGTTGTTAGTGAGCATATAAAAGTGCAGAGTCCACGGAGCTGTGTGAATAACTGACCCGTTGGAGCTGCACAGAGGCATTGCTTTTCCATGTTTTTAGACTGTTGGATGCAGTGTGCACAAGTACAGACAGACCAGATTCCCTGGAACCATGTAACAGGGTCTGGGGTGAAATTTCTGTCTTTCATGTTGCCAGCTCTTGTGTGAGGATTGAGGCCCTTCCTGCCTGCTCCCCTGTCTTCTTTCCTGAGCTACAGCTGCGTGGTACTCAGCAATCTAGGGTTTCTGTCTAGATGAGGTGATAAGGCTGTAGGATTATGACTGACCCAGGCATTGGTGCTGTACATTGCAAATGAGTTTGGCTGTGTTCCTTTCCCTTAGCCAAGGTAGAAACATGCTCCCGGTGGTCTCACCTGCTATCCAAATACAGGCCTGTGTGCCCCACTCTTGTCAGGTATGTGCAGCAGGGTGGGAGTGATGGCACCATCCTCACCTGCCTGGGCAGTGCAGTGACTCCGGCTCATGTCACAGCTTTATCCAGTCGGGACAGCCTTCCTGGCAGCACGTAGCTCTCTGTACGTACAGCAAGCATGAAAAGGAACCTCTAGCCTGTTTGTTACCCTCTGGTTTCTCAGAACCAATTTCATCTCCACTCTGCCTCGCTGCCACAAGGGGGTAATGTTGCTTCTGCTCTTTGTTCTCCTGGCTCCTGGTGGAATCAGAAAGTTTCTGAGCTCTTGTATAAAGAAAGCGAGGTAGCTTGAGGACCTCCCGCCCACCCCCCTGCCCAGTCCTAAACTGCAGTTTATCTCCTTAGTTACCATACATTTGTGAGTTGTTCAATGTCTGTGGAAAGGCATGAATGAGGATCCTAAAGGGAAATGGATCTGACAGGGAATGCAAGCAAGGGAACAGCTTATCCTCTTATCTTTTGTAGGGGTTTGAAAGGGACACGTAGGGATCTGGAGGTGAAGCAGGTATTTTGTCTTTCTGACATGCAAATACCGGTGAGTTAGAGCTATATAAGACCAGCTTGGCGGAAATGGTCTCACTTCTTGCTCATTGCCAGGCCTGGAGCAGACCTTTCTTTGCAGTCTGCCTTGTCAGAGGGTTTATTTGCATTTAAATGGTTGCTCATCCATCCTTGAGCCTTCCATAATACTGGATTTATTTTCTGGAGGAATGTTTGGCAGATGTTGACTGGAGCCTGGCCTTTTCCTTGGGGCTGTGTTTATTTTCTTGTTCAAGTATGCTGTGAGTTATTACCGAAATTCCTGGGCTTTTCCATAAGAAAGCAGTGGGCAGGTTTGGGTTGGTTGGTTTGTTTCTGATGCAAATAGGCACGGTTTACTCGAGGCCGGGAGGGGATGCCTCTTCCGCTTCTAAATTGTAGATACGGTGTTGACTTGTGGTCAGTGGTTAAATAGATTGACAGGCTTAGAGCGCTCCCATTCCTGTCCAGTAATGGCTAGTGCTGTATAGAAAAGAGTATATAGTCTCTTTGATAGCTCGTTTTAGAGTTCCTGCTGAAGCCTGAGCTTCTGATGTGCTGCTCTGGTTTTTGATCTAGATGACCAGGCTGTTCAGATGTGTGCATATATTGGCTTCTGGTAGCTTTCTCACCGTGTAAAGCACTGAATGAAAAGGTGCACGTCACTCATACCCTCGCCTTAAAAACAAAACCACCAGAACATTTCTTTGCCCCCTGCTGTGGGTACAGAGTTGCCTGCAGAGACAGTTCTGGGGCTGAAATTTAACATCAAAATAATGACCAAAAAAAGGGAGTGCTGCTCCCATTACTGGGTTTTGGGGAGAAGGGCACTAAAGCAGGAGGGAACTGCGGTACCTAAAGCTACCAAAAGCATCTTGTGGTGTAGACAGAATACATACCTAGTGTATTTGGCTTGTTTTGTTCCTTATTTCACAAACCCCGCATTGTTACTATTTTTTTCCTAATTGCTTACAGCAGTTGTGGCTTGCTTATTCAAGTATCTAGTGTCTGATGCAGCAGTGATGTGTGTTCACTGAAAAAGGGGGGCTTGAGGAGGAGGAGGGCACACCTCTGAGCTGTGGAGAGGCAGCCGTACGATACTGGCTGCTCAGACAGCACATCAGTGGAAATGTGGCCCATGCCAAGTCCAAATGGATATGCATGCAGTATCATTTCTCCCCACCCCTGACATTCGGGCCCATTATTTATGGAAGCCCATTTGCAGTTTGGGCTCAGTATGTTGTTTAAACTTACGGTGTGTAGACCTTACGTGTGCTGTAGAAAGAAGGGGTTTTCTGGCAGCCTTGTAGCTTCTATAATGGAAAAGTTTATGCTGTGCTGTTTTCAGGCTTGCTAAGAAATCATTCCAAAGATGCTTGTTACAAATCTTGAAAATGATGGTGCTAGAGGTAAGCAATACCTCAGTGGGTAATGAGGAACACTGGGGTAAGAGGAAGTTACGAGGGGATTTGCAAGCAGAGACCTGGTGCAGCTTTGTGGCTGAGAAGAGGGGCTTGAGGGGAGAAAAACAAAGCTGGAGTGGAGGAATGGTTTCTGGAAATCTTAGCCTGGACACACAGGAATGAATGAAGACCTAATTTGTTAGTGCCAAACCTGAAGTGGTAATCCAAAGGCGATGTGAGCATTTAGACGTGGTGAGCTGTGGTGATGGGAGAGATATGCAGGCTGTGGGCAGACTTGGCAAGTATTATCTTTTTTGGCCTTTTCTGAAAATGGAAAATACAAATTAGTTTTATCATGAGAAGGTAACCACAGCCTGAACTGTGTGAGAGGCTGCCACGATATATAAATGGGCAGGTGATACCTATGTGAGCTCTGAGGTTATTGCTGCCGCCCTTCCAGCTTTGTGGGGTGTTTTGTCTCTGTGTGCACAGGAAAGACTTTGTTTTACTGACATGGCAGAAGTTTAAGCTCTTGAATCTGCTGGTAGTTGTTAGAGAGGAAAAACAAATGAAAGAGGTGCCTGTTTTCTTGCACAGAGGTTCCTCCCCCTGCCTTTGCTGGTCTCCTCATTGAAGATTAATGTACGGTTGCTAGAGCCCTTTTACTTTGTTACTGAGAGTTGGTGGGGGGAAAAATTGATGCCTTGTGCTTTCCCTCTTGCAGTGACTAATAGAGGTCACTCCTTGCTGCTGAGTTTCCCCAAATACTTTGGAGAGCTGGGCATGTGCAGCTTCCACCAAACCTGCAGAGAGGCTTAAGCCGCCTTTTCTTTCTCTTGGCCTGTATTTAAATATACAGCAATGGCTGTAGCACACAAAAAAGAGATTCTTTTCCACATGTTACTCTTGCAGCAGCTTGGCTTGCAAATTAAGTAGGTATAGAAATAACTCTGCTTTCTCAAATACCTTCATGATGTGTTCTCAGTCAAACCGTTCCTCTTCTACCCACCTCCCCCCGCCCCTAGGCCCCAGTCCAGTTAGCAATGAGAAGATCCCCTATAAGAGAAGTAGGAAAGCTGTTTCTCTGCAGTCCCCAGGAAACTGAGACCCGTTTCCCTGCAGGTGTCTGTCTGTGGGGTTGTTCTGGGACTTTGCTGCCATGCTTCAGCAAACACAAGGGAACTTGTTAAACTTGGATTACAGTGGTGTTCCTTAATGAAGGTGGAAGAGGTATATGCTTCTAAACTGGCTTGCTTAGTTGCTTCTATGGAGGAGTAATGAGATCTAGAGTTGGGTTCCTTGTTCTCAGTTTTGGGATGGGTTTGTTTTGGTTTTTTTCTTTCCTTTTGAGGAAGGCCTACATGAGATGACAACAAAGATATTAGATAAAGGCAGGTTGCTTAGAAGTTGAAAGACAGCTGACTTCAAACAGATAGCTATTTGAGGATATATAAAACATACCCCAGTTCTCAGCTTTCCTACAGACAGGGAAGAAGTGTGAATAGCTTCGCTCTCCCTGTCTTTTGTTGGGTTGTCTGTCTGCTGTGCTGTCTGCACTTGGCTTCCCTCTGGCCATCTGATCCAACTGCTGCAGGCTGGGCAGGATGTCCTGACAAGCTTACTTGGCCTGGGACAGTTGTTTCTGTTTCCATTTTTTAATTTATGCCCACTGAGTTTATGTACTCATAGTGTTCTCACTCGGGGATGAGGTTTGGTGTAGGATTAATGGTGGCCTCTGACATGCTTAAATCATCTAGCTGTGATTCTTTAGAGCTGCTTGTCTGGCTTTAAGTAATGGTAAAGCAATGTCAGAGTTTTGTTTCGCTTTTACCAGGAAACAAGTTTTGGGTGGGCCCTCAGGCCTTCTATTTCAGGCCTGCTTGCTCAACTAAAAGCTCTCTGGCTTTTTTTGAGCCGGGGAGGAGCTGGGGCTGTCAGAGTAAGAGGCACGCTGTGCTGCCAGCACAAGCCCCAATTGTTAGATGGGCTTGTACATATGTTGCACACACTCACCCATTCTTCACACTCCTTATAAATGCCCACAGCGCAGTGTGCCTGGGGATGTAGTGCCCTCATCCAATTATTTGCTCCTTAGTACAGAATCTGGGCTGGAGAACTTGCAGTAGAGCAGCATGCATCTACTGTCTGGGCCTGAAGCAAGGAAAGAGGGACCTGGGATCTGACTCAGTAATACAACCGTAACCAAAATAGTGATGAGTCTAGATTTCTCCAGTTGAGCTGTTCTGGTCTGTTGAATAGCTAACATGCATTTTAAACATTTTCCACATACATATTTAACTGATTGCACCAAATGGCTGTTTGTGTGATGATGCAACTGACCCCCTCCCTTGCTCGTCTTGAGAAAGCACCTGCTGGAACTGAAGGCTGTGAATAAACAGGGTTCATTATCTGCCAGGAAACTGACTCATTTTTCTGCTTGAAATGCATTAGCATCAAATCCTTCCCCTGTCTTCATGAAGTCGGAGGGCTGGGGTAAGTGGCTGAACTGCCCTGATGGTCATCTGTTGACCTGACTCTTCATTATTCCAGCCTAAACATGAACGTTTTAAAGAAGGTGATTGATGTATGGTTGGGACATCTGTTTTCATAGCCATAGAAGCCTATGGAGATAACAGTATGGCTTCTGCCCCCTCAGGAAAGACACCTCCTCTTCAATTCCCTATGGAGAAGCAGGAGCCCAATGTAATTATCCCAGAAGCTGACGCAGATCTGCGTGCGTGGGTAAGCAGAGATTTCTGCTGTCCACACAATCTGTGGTGTTGGGAACTCCCAGAACAAGGAGAATTTGAAGCAGATATTATACATGCGAAGGTAGGTAGAAGAGCCCTCAGAAAAGTAAGGCTGTCTGCAGGCTGAGGGAGTTCACTGTGTTGGCTATGTTCTGGCCATGCTTTCAAGCCTGTTATTATAATCATCATGACTAGGGACCGATCCTCTCTAGCTGAATCTCTGATATAACTGCATGTTGTTAAGGCTTTGGGTGGAGGAATGCAGTGTCTGTCTTCAGCTTGGTTGAGGTGCCTGCCCCATTTGGAGTACTGTGAGAAAACTGCCACTATAGAACAAAGCGGCACATGCAGGAGCTTGAGCTGATTTAAATTTCTTCTCCATTTGCCACACCTCAAGTTTTAACCCTACAAAATGAGAGTGTAAACATTTTCATCGTTCGGTCCATGTCGGAGTTGTTGCCAAACTAATGGATTGCTGCCGTAGCTGCTCTTGACCCTTTTAATGTCTATCATGGATGTGTGTTTCCTCTTGCCTGTTGAAATAACGCATTAATCATTCCATGGGTGCTGTATGATGAGGACCTCTGCATAATGCTAGCTCATCTTTTGTTCTGATGCATGGCCTTTGTCAGCAGGTGAAGTAATAGATCAATAGTGGGACCTTGGGCCACAGATTAAAAAATCTGTCATCTTCCTCAGAGCCACTGACTTGCCCTGTGATGAGGTCCAAAGGCGCTGTGTATCTCCTCTGGCATCAGGTGGTAAATGGAAGTTGAAGTTCCCAGTCCAACAGCAGAGATGCAGTAATAGCATGATTAATCACATACTGCTTTCTAGTTAACCTGAAGCAGGTAAATCTTTAAGGGTTAACAGTAGTGTTCTTGAAACTTTTGCTCCCTGCCTTGTCATCAGAACTCAAAAGTTTGTTTCAGCTGTTTGAACTCTTACCTACAATTCTTTGCTTTGTGTAACTGTGCTCCTTTTCTCTTCATTCCTTCCCAAATATACTCCTCCCATCCTGGCTGAAGACCTGACGTGCTGTCTGTTTTCTGACTGAGAAATCCTTGCAGCTTGTTTTCTGCAGGATTCTCGCCCAGAATCAGTGAAGGGGGAAAAATGCTTTCAGTGATAACTTCTGGCCTATATTAAACCTGCTTCACTGACAGCTCCACACCTCCAGCTGGGAAGGACGTCTTCTCTGTCCCTGGTTGCCCTTCAGAGTTAGCACAAGTTTTCTCACAGAGAGGCCAAAGTGTTCTACAAAGGCCGTGTTGGGAACGTATTGCATCTTTGCTGTCACTGCGTTCCCTAAAGAAAGGAATTTTATTGCAAAGAGCATTCATTATGTGGAATAACTTTTTATAAAGGAAAAAAGGCAATGGCAAGAATGCCTAACAGGGCTTGGATGTTTGTAAGAAAGGCAGACACCAACTCTTGTGCCTCATTGAGGATCAGAGGTGTATGACAAAGGTGTGAACAAAGGGATGGAGGAGCCAACTTGGAGAACTGCAAAAGTAAGTCTTGAGGTTTTCATCAGTAGTGAAACTCTCAGAGTATTTATCGTTCTTAGACAGTTACAATGGTCTTAAGAATTGGCTTCTGACCTGTCTTAATTGAGATCTTGATGCTGGGCCAAATGTGTCTAACCATAACTGAGTGAAAGCTGAAACAGTCTAGAAATGTTCACTTAGAGGTATCAGAGTAGATTATGTTAAGGACTTAATTTTAGAAATAATCTTTCAGGCAATCTTTAGAACTGCATACAGATTGCTTTTTTATTTTAAGCTTGCATATGAAACGGGTGATAGCAATAGTGTTTTTCTGTTTGACAAGGACTACAAAACTTTTATGGCAAATGAAGCTGTGGAACAAAACACTTGATATTTTCTCCATATGTGATTTCAGTTTGCTCTTTGAAAGCAGGCAACATAGTGCAGAGATGTCTGAAATAATTCTTCCTATTCTTCTGAGAAAAGGGAACCATTGACTTGGTTAAGATACTTTTTTTTTTTTTAGGCTATTTTTCTAATGTTTTTTGAGGCTGTAATTGATCTCCAGGAATTAATTGGGCTTGTTACCAGTTAATAATTGAGCTTAGAATTTGAAGGAGGGTAGCAGTGCTATTGGGCAGCTGGATAATGTTCATCTGTCTTCATGCTTCAGCTTTCTTGTTATCTTTAGGTTAAACGTTCTCCTACCAGAAGAGAAAGGTGACAGTTTTAAACTGTTGCTATTCCTTATGTTCCTATGAGGAACCACAGGAACACGTCTGTAGGGACGAGCGCTCATGAGAACTGACTGCTGGCTGTAATTCAGAGGGCTGAAAAAGGGATGTAATATGAAGCAGTGTGGCAATTTTGCCTCCAAATAGGCAGTAGGGATTATAGAAGCCTTTCCAGGGAAGAAACAAAACCAGAGGATGAAACTCAGAATTGTCAGTATGCTTCTGCTTCAGAGGATAACTGAATTGCTCTCTCTCAGGTTCCCTTCAGAGCTGAAGGCTGGCATGATGAGTAGGGTAGGTGTACTCACTGCCCTTAGAGATGCTTCATTTTACTGGTTTGCCCTGGTTGTTGTTGTGCAGCAGAAGCTTAGAAGGATGGCAGCTGAGAACCCTGTTGATTTTAAGGAACCTAAGCCTCTGTACAGTTTGCTAGTGCCTCCCTTTCGGATGGGGAAGAAGGCACTTCCCTGGGTGCTGCTTGGAGTAGTGCGACTCAGTAATGCGCCTTCTGTGACAGCGAATCTAAGCTGTGGTGTAGGAATTGCATATCATTAGAAACTGCTACTGAGAAGTTAAATTTGCTGCATTTAAGTGTCTTCTCGAAGCCTGCCGAGATGAATCACTCTGTCCCAAGAGGCTTTGGTGGTGATCCTCACCCCCGCGGGGAGTGTGTGGGTATAGTCCAATGGCTGATGGGTTGTGAGGAGGTTGCTTACTTACTTTTTCCCCTTGGAGCTGCAGCTTCTGGCATTCAACTGCTTCATTCCTGAGAAATTTCCTTTTTCTGCTCATGATGTCCCGTGTTACGTGCACTGCCTTTCTCCCTCACGTGGAGGTGCCCTGTATTGGACCTTGCTTCTTTTCCCCCTCACTAGCAGTTGCTGCTGTTTGCAGACCCGAGGTAACAGAAGAGCATAGGGCAGCAGTTCCATAGCTACTGATGACTGACAGAAAAGGAGTCTGTTGAGATCTCAGTGCTGCTGAAAGAGGCAATTTATATGTTCTTGTAGTAGTTTTAATAATTAAAAAAGCCAACATAACCCTACAATCCCCCTCCCTCCTATTTTAGCAAGCTGGGCCAGAAGCATCTCTCAGGGTGAGCAGAGTTAATCTTCATCATTGCGGCATTGACTGACAACCTGGAGGATGATAATGTGTGATTTATTTTTTTTTTAATATTTTTTTTCCTGGTGAGCGGGGGAGGAGAGTGGAAATTGCAGTTTCTCTGCTAATTGTACTTTAGATGTCATTTGTGACAATTTCATATTGTCTAGACAGAGATTGTGGAGCAATTGCTTCCACAGAGCCTAGTGTTAGCCTGTTATGTATCTGCGTAGCAAAAAAAGGTGGGGGGGGAGGGAGGTGGAAAGATTGGAGAGGAAGAGGGTGCTGTAAGCTCCAGAAAGGATTTAGGAGTCAAGTGTGATCTACTGTAAATGTTTCAAAAGGACATGTGAGCAATATGTGTTTCTGTTCTCTCTTTGTACGCTTCTCTGTTGGAAACTTAGATGTTTAGTGGCTAGCAGCTCCCTGTAACAGAGCTGCTTCTATTCAGCCTTGGATTATGTTTATTCTCCTGAACAGAACTGCTCCCAGACTCAGCATTTACCGTGGTGGGATGTTGGGCTACCTTACAGTCTGGGGTTACTGAAAACAAATAGCCTCTCTCTTCTGTGACTATGGGCAGCAAAGGCTGTGAACATGGTACCTGACTTGATAGAATGCAGCATGACTTACTGTAAAAACATTTATCTGTGCCTTCCCAGAGGACAGTAGGTTACACTGCTAGTGTCACACATGGGACACTTTATTGATGGTTATAGCAGTGTATCTATTATTGAATCCATTTGTCAGTACCAAACACATTCAGATCTGTAACTTGGCCCTCAAGGGCTCAGTCTAGAATGAGTTAGTAAAATAATAGATTTTATTTGTGCGTACTACTCTGATTTCAATACAGATACTGTTAATTCTCTGGAGCACTAAGCACAGAGATGGTGCCTCTGGATCTCATGCAAGTGCCTGTTGCCTTGTTTTGGAGGTTTTTTGCCTACCTTATGTATTTATATTCACCTGTTGTTCATTGCTCTGTGATCTGAGAGGGCACGGTTGTAGGACAATTAAGAATTACCAGTCAGGCTTAAAATCAGCTATAGCTTTTAGTAGTTATTGTTAACTGAAGTATCTTTGCCCACCTGATCTGAATGTGGCCCTAGTATGTGGTTTGTGTCTCTGTGTGAAATAGTGCTGGAGCTGAATTTGGTCTTGGGAAGCTCTCCTGGAAAGGCCATTTTGGCTGAGACCATTCAACTTGGACAGAGAGTGTCATGGGAGTGTGTTTAATGGAGTGCGCTTGTCATCCTGGTCCCCACAACCTCCTAACTACTGGCCTTCCTAAGGAGCCTTTCTAATGAAAGGGGTGGTCTTAAAGCAGCAGCAGTTCCTGTTGCTTCGTGGAGTGGGATTGCAGTCTGTTTGGATACAATCACAGGGCCACGAGGCCTCGAGGAACTCTTTAGCTGGATACCTGGTCATTGTGTAGCTCAGGCAACTGTTGGTTTGTGTCTTACTGAAGCAACACACACCAGTTCTCATCTGAGATACCTGGTAGAACAAGGATCTTAAAAGTATTTATCTCAAGGATCAGATGGGGTGTAGCGGTGAGAACTGTAGATTCCCCAGAGTGCTGTTCTGAAGCAAAACAGAGGGTCTCCTGGCAGACCCACACCATGTTACTATAATGACTGCCTGTGTGGAAGGATGCTTCCACATCCTTCTGGTCCCTCTGGTTGGTACACATTTTGATTTCCTTCAGTGAAGCTGCTGGCTGCTTTCTGACTGTGATCTCTCCAAATCAGTACTCTTCAGGCAATTGCTAGCCTTTCCAAAGGTCAGAGTATGACTAGAGAATGCCTGGGGACTCGTTTCTAACAGCCTGCAGAGCCATGCAGGATGTACTGGTCATCTTCCCTGTGGCTTTAATCTTTGTGTGTCATTTAAGTGGCTAGACCATGAAATGCTGCGAAAGAAGGTGGTGTGTAGTGTATAGGTGCCAAGACTTCTGGCAGGGATGATGAGTTTGATTATTTCTGCATGTATGTTATAAGGACACCAGGAAATGGCATCAAGCAAGCTGCTTGTGTGTAGGTTGCTCACATCTGTAAGGAGGTGGCTGCTGTTTCTCAAGATCTATGTGCTGTAGGAGCTCTTTCTCCCTGATTAAAGGCCAGTGATTAGGCAGGAATGTCCAGAAGGCTAGCAGCCTCTGCACATCCAGGTTGCTTGCAAGCCACTGGTTTGCTTATGCTCTGCATAAGCAGCTCTGAAAAGCACCTTGGTGTTGCAGTGGCAGTAACCCAGTCTCTGAACTCTGAGCCAACAGTTCAGAAAGAACCAGCTGACTTGAATAGGTGGAATACCCTTCTGCTAATTTTAATTTGTCTACCTTTCCCTCCAGAAGGAATAAAAGCAGTTCATAGGTGATGCAGGTGATAGGTATATCTCACAGGGGTAGGACTTTAGGTATACCTCAAAGCTATTGCACTATTTGTTCTAGATTAACTGATTTTACATATATTGACTTATATATTTGGAGCAGGAGAGAGGGTTTGCTGTGGCAGGATTGAAGTATGGTAATTTTCTGGGGACCCAAGGGATTCCTAATATCTAGCAGTGTTGAAAGTTGGAGCTTTTGGCTCAGTAACCTGGGGAATTAATTAATCTCAAAGTTTAAGAGATTTAGTAACTATTCTTGAATAAGACAAATGGTTGCTAAGCAACTTTGTGCCATAGAGGACATGATTTCTCACCTTCTGTAGAGTCCCAGGGCTTTGTAGCAAAGTACCGAGTCTTTCCACCTGACAGATGCCTTTCCAAGCCACTCAGGTTCTCTCTTGGTGTTTTCTCTATTCTAGATATATTATATAAATTGAAGGGGTTTTTTGGTTCGGGTTGTTTTTTATTGCTGGAAGGCAGTGAAAAATTGTCTTGTGATCCTGAGGGGGGGGGCTGTTGCTGGAATAACATCTCATTTGCATTCCTGCTGGCTAGAAATAGGAAGTTGGATGGAGATTTTATCAGGTCCTTCTTCCTGCTTCCTGTGTTGAAGCTTGCTGTCCTGCATTGCAAAAGCTAACTGCCAGTTAATGTGGGGCTAAGACTGACACGGTCAAGTCTTTTTCACCAGTTGTGTATGTGGGTGAATAGAGCAGATGTGGTGTGGGACCTCTTTGACTTTGAAGTCTCAGTAGTTTTCATTAAGTTACAAAGACTGGAAAACAACGTTTAGCAGGAGTTCTGAGGCAAAAAGACTTGAAAGGGAGCTCAGCAGCCTTCCAAACTTTGGCAGTTGATTTTATTTCTTTTTCCCCCTCTCCGTATCTGCCCTATATCATCTCTCTTGTGCTAATCTAATGGCTGCAACGGGCTTGAATGAGTCAGTCTTGAAACAATGCCATCTGCTGCTTTATGACAAGAGGTGCATGTAGAAGCCAGAGTGGAGGACATGTTCCTGCTATATGCTTTTGATTCTGCTGCCTTCGTGACTCAGACTCGCTTCTCACATACTCAAGCTGTCTGGCTGCATTTGCATACATTTACTTCTTGAGTGAATACTTGGTATCTCTCCCTGTGGCTGATTTAGATACAGAGGAAACGAACTTTTTTTTGTAGCTGAAAGTCTCTCTTTCTAAGCCTTGAGCCTAAAATTGAATAGCTTACCATGAAAAAACACCAGTGGTTAACTTAAAGTCCGTGTGCCGAGGTGTGCTCTTTGTCCTGTGCTCCTTGGTCCATCCCCTCTGTAGCCACCTTTGAATAGGTAAGAATTTGACAGGTGACCAACAGGTTCGTGTTTATGGGTCTGATAAATTGGCATAGCTTGTCTCCAAAGGGGAAGTAGCGTCTGCATCTACAATGCAATAAAAAAGTTGAAAGTTGGGAGCAGGTTTGGGAACACTCTTCTTTCTTACTCAAGGTGTTCTTTCTCCTGTGAAAGTGAGAATATTACACTTTGAATACCTGTGTGGTGAAAACACTTAAGCCATCAGTGAGTGGTGCAGCATGTTGCAGAATTCTTTCCACTGGTGATATAGTCTTAAGAGGTTTCAGAACGTAGGGCATAAATGGGGGGGATGTTCCTGAATGGTCTTTGACTTTGTCACTTGGTTTTTCCCTTTCTAGGAGGTTGCTGGAGTCTTCTCTCATTTCATTGTCTCGCTACGATGGAGCAGGGTCCCGGGAACATCCAATCTACCCGGATCCAGCCAGGTAAGAGCTAAATGCAATCAAAAGACATTCAAGTTTCATAGACAAAAGCATAAGTTTGGTATAACTAACTGAATCCTTTGGAAATGGTTCTAATATCAGGCACATGTCCTCCTCAGTGACTTGCCATGGGGGCAGAGTGCAACCCAAATGAGGAGATGGTGGTAAGTCTTGGAGAGGGTGAGGAAAAGAGGAAGAAATTGCTGTTAAAATAAGCACTTCAGGATTCCTGAAACCATGTGGGATGGAGAACACTAGGTGGCAAGCAGATCCAACAGTAAATGAGATGATATCAATAAATTTGAAATTTCTTTTGAAGAAAAATTAGGAAAAAACCAGTAAGGGAGAATGCAGTAAAGGCAGTTAAGAGCTGGTGTGAGCCCACAGCATGATTTTGGAGGAATGGAATGTCTCCATAAATGTATCCATATGAGAAAGCCCATAACCAGGATGTTATGTATATTTAACTAACGACAAAATACTGACAATTAGTTCTGAAGAGTCGTGAATCACTGACATTAGACACAGAAACACCTGTAGTCCTGCATAATCTCCAGAAGAGGTGGGAGTGTTTCAGAGGACTAGAAAAAGCAAACATGGCAGAACTATCAAAAATGGAAAGGAGTGATCTTTGCAGTTTCTCTTGGTGTATTAAGAAAGCAACAGATGGAATAATGTGACCCATAGACTCTGTCAGAAGAAATGATAGAATCGTGAACAGCAAGCAGCTTTGAAAGCTTTCAAAGAATAAATCGTGACAAATAAGCTTTCTTCCGATGGGTTTAACAAAGCTCTGAATGAGGAAAATTTAGTAAGTGTAAAATGTATCTGATTTAGGCTGTTAGGGAACCTCTGGCATAGCTGCGTGAGTTGAAGGCTACCAGGATTTATCATAAAGGAGAGGACAGGAATGCCAGCGCATGAAAAAGAAACATCTAAGTTGCTTAGAGCTTCGTTTGTTGTCCTAATCTCATTCTTTTTTATATCATTAGTGACAAAACCTGAATTTTTATACAAATAATGCTCTCAGTGTAAGTTCTGAAAGAGGGCTATGTTGCAATCTGGCCGGATGGTATAATTAAGCTGGTAAATTGCTCCTTGCTGACTATCTCTGTAGACAAATCCTTGCTGAGGTGAAATCTTACATTTGGCTTCTTTTTTCCATTTATTGTTGTGGTGGTTTGACCCTGGCTGTAGGCCAGATGCCCACCAAAGCCACTCCATCACTCCCCTTCTCAGCTGGACAGGGGAGAAAATAGTTATTGTGAGGTTTAGGAGTGAGATAAGGACAGGGAGAGATCATTCCTCAAGCAGCCTCACGGGCAAAACAGATTCAACATGAAATAAAAAAACCCTTCTAATTTATTACACTGTGTTACACACCCAGTGACACCAGAGTTGGATAATGAGAAAAGTGACCAGATCTTAACATACCTCCCCCCACACCTCCCTTATTAGCAGACTTCACTTTACTCATGATTTTGCTCCCTTCTTCCCAGGGTGGTGGGGGGCAGGGTGTGGGGGGGTGCCTGTCGGTTCCTCACAAGTTGTTTTCCTTCTTAGCTGGGGCGGGGGCATTCCTCAGACCCTTCCCCTGCTGCACTGAGGGGTCCCACCCATGGGAGACAGTCCTCCATGAGCTTCTCCAATATGAGTCCTTTCCCACGGGACTTCGGCGTTTCACCAGCTGCCCCAGCCTGGGCCACTGCTATGGGGTGTAGTCATATATCATAGAATGTCTCTCAAGCCCAGACTGCCCCAGCCTGGTCCTCCATGGGGTCTCAAGGCTCCCCAGCAAACTTTCTCCAGCATGGAGTTCTCTCTCCAGGGGCTGCTTCTGCCAGGAGCTTGCGCCAACATAGGTTATGGCATCTTCCATGTGTCTCCATCCACACCAGCATAGGGCCTCTCCATGGATTGGGGTCTCTGCTCCCCGTCCTCTTCCATGGGCTGCAGGGGAACAACCTGCTCCACCATGATCAGAATTCTCCGTGGGCTGCAGGAGAGGCTCTCCAGCACCTGGAGCGCCACCTTGCCGCCTTCTTCACTGACCTTGGTGTCTGCAGAGTTTCTCACTCCCTTCTCTGGTGGCAAAAAGCAGCTGCTTGCAGTTTTTCTTCTCTTAAATGTGATTCCCAGAGGTGTTGTGACCATCGATGATGGGCTTGGCCTTGGTCAGCAGTGAGTCTGTCCTTGAGCCCAGCTGGTAGTTACTATGTTGGGCACTGGAGAATCTTCTAGCTGGTTCTTGCAGAAGCCACCCCTGCAGCCCCCTGTCCTTCACCAGAACCTTGCCACACAAATTACAATTGTGATGACAGTTGCTTTGTAAAGATAATTCAGAGGCATAGGAATGATGAAATTGACTGTAGTGGGGTGAAAGTAAGGTGGAGTATACTACCTATACACAAGGTCATTGGGAATCCAACCTGGGTATCTGCAGAAGGTCTTGGCAACTGCGTGTCAGAATGGTGCTGATAAATGTAAAAGCTTTCCAAATAGCAGTTGATTAAATGACAGGTGATTTACCTGGAAAGTTGAAAATGATATTTTACAAATGTTATTTAAAAGATATGACTATATTCAGGTCAATTTAGGAATGACAAGAGCTGCTAAATGGCTAAGGAAGTACACCGTTCCTTATTTCTGGAATGTGTATTCCAAAGAAGGCAGATTTATTGATTGTAAGAACCAATTCTGGGTCTCTGGGAACTGCCTTTTGACAAAGAAAAGGAGGAGGGCCTATTTAGGTTGCTGAAATCTTTTTTTTTTTTCTCTCCCCTTCTGTCACATCTCTGCAATGATGAAGCTCAATAACATGTATGAAAAATGCCTGAGACATTTCCTAGCATAAGGAGCATTGTCAGAAATATTTTTCTACTTGAAGCCATTTTTTAACTGATATGATGCTCTTCATGTGACAGTTGAAGTGTTTTTAGGTCGTAGTAGAAGTTTTATAGTAGCTCAGGTTTATAAAGAGCTTTGGAAGAAAATCAGAGAATTCCAGGCTGGTTTGTGTTGCAAGAGGCCTCAAAGATTATCTAGTCCCGACCCCCCTGGCATGGGCAGGGACACCCTCCACCAGCCCAGGTTGTCCAGAGCCCCATCCAACTGCCAGGGATGTGGCAGCCACAGCTTCTCTGGGCAGTCTACGCCAGGGCCTCACCACCCTCACAGGGAAGGATTTATTTCTAATATCTAATCTCAGTCTACCCTCTTCTAGTTTAAACCCGCTACCCCTTGTCCTGTCACTACATTCTCTGACACAGCCCCTCTCCAGCTTTCCTATAGGCCTCTTCAGATACTGTAAGGCTGCTATAAGGTCTCCCCAGAGCCGCCTCTTCTCTAGGCTGAACAAGCCCAACTCTCTCATCCTGTCTTCATAGGAGAGGCACTTCAGCCTGCTGATCAACTTTGTGACCCTCCTCTGGACTTGCTCCAACATCTCAATGTCTTTCTTATACTGGGGACCTCAAAGCTGGATGCAGTACTCCAGGTGGGGTCTCACCAGAGAAGAAGTGCAGAATCACCTCCCTTGACCTACTGGTCACACTGGCTTTGATGCAGCCAGCATACAGTTGGCTTTCTGGGCTGTAAGAGCTCATTTCTGGCTCATGCTGAACTTTGCATCCACCAACACCTTCAAGTTCTTCTCAGAGCTATTCTCAGTCTGTTCTCTGCCCAGCCTGTAGTTGTGCTTGGGACTACCCCAGCTGTGTGCAGGACCTTGCACTTGGCCTTGTTGAACTTCATGCAGTTTGCATGGGCCCATGTCTCAAGCCTGTGAAGGTCCCTCTGGATGGTATCCCTTCCCTCCAGCATGTCAACTGCACCACAGTTTGGTGTCATTAGCAGACTTGCTGAGGGTGCACTCAGTCCCGCTGTACCTGCCTGACAAAGATGTTAAATGGTGCCAGTACAACATTATTTCCCTGACCACAACTCTTTGAGTGTGACCATCCAGCCAATTCCTTATTCACTGAACAGTCCATCTGTCAAATCCATGTCTCTCCAATTGAGAGATAAGGACGTTGTATGGGACAGTGTCAAATGCTTTGCACAACACCAGGTAGATAATGTGTGTCACCCTTACCCACCAACATTGTAACCCCATTG